>CM030358.1:200511566-200793336 GCA_017893485.1 Hemerocallis citrina
TGCATCTTCAAAGACGTTCCTAGCATGTCTGACCATGCTGCAGATTTGCTTCCTTTGGCGAAGGTCATCCCTCCCACCGTTAAGCGGAAATACAATAAGAAAATCTTTAATAATTTGCATATTAGGGTGAGCGCTCGTATTCGGGCTAGGAAAGCTGCTTTAGAGTCGGCTCTCCAGCTTGTGCACAGTTGAGTCTAGGCTCCGCTTTGCCTTCTGCAATGTAGGCAGCCAGGCTTGTCCTTTTTTGGGCTGCTAGCATTTCCTTGAGCCACTGTCTAGTTTTCTGCCCTGTTTGTCTAGCCTTCTCCTATTTCGTGGAGTTCCAGGTGGAGATTGGTGGTTCCGTGTGGGGATGTTTAGCCTTATATTTCATGGATTTGTCTTTCGGTTCTGATTTCACCTTATTCGTGCATGTTGTCGAGTTTGTCGGTGCTCTGAGACTTCTCTTCTTGCTCGTGACTGTTCCTTGTGCTTGGCGGCAGGAGCTACAGTGTGAGTTTGCACTCCTCTTAGGTGCGGCAGGGCATTTCCTTTCATGCTCCGTTATCCGGGCTTCAGGCACAGTCCCCTCTTGTGGAGTTGTTTCTTCTGTTGTATCGCTGTTCACTTTTAGCATGCTAGTCTGTCATTTATTGATTTCCTTGGTTATTTTATTCTTTCCGTTTTACAGCTTGTAAAACTAGTACAGCTTGTAAAACTAGTTTATTTTAATTTGTTACTATTTTTATTGATTAATATATTTTTTGATGGCTGGAGCCTTTTGGCTCTATCCGATATATCAAAAAAGGTTTTGGGTATTCGAGTAGTAGGGTTTTGATTCAGGTCGGGTTGCGAGGTTGGTTTTGGATGTAGGATAGAAGAGTTTTGGGTATTCGAGTAATAGGGCATGCTTTTATTTTATTTTATAATGGAGATGGCGGCTAGGGTTTTAGTGGGTGAAGATAAGGAGATCGGTAGGGGATTTTGGAGGAGATTTTGAAGGAGAATTTTGTGATACCGGGGAAGATTTCGGATGTAGGCAGAAGGGGGAAGATTTCGGATGTAGGCAGAGGAGGAAAGAAGATGATGTTGGGATTTGTCGGGATTTGAGGGAATCGGGAGATAGGGTATTTGAGGGAGATGCCGGCGATGGGGAGGTGGCGTTGGGGAGTGGTCAGGCAACGGGGAGGTGGTGTTGGGATGGAGGCCGAGGGTGATGGTCGAGGCTGATGGAGATAGAAGTTTGGGCTGGAGTTGATTGTGGGTTTCGGTGGAGGCTGAGACGAGAAACAGGGATGATGATTAGTCAGGAGAGGATAATGGGAATTGGGCTTTGGTGTGTTGAAGTTGAAGATGAAGAGGAAGATGATAAGTAACTTAAAAAGATGGATTAGGGTTTGAGATTTGATTAGGGATTAGACAGGGAAGGGAGATTATGGATTAGGGTTTTGGAATTTGAACTCTGATATCATGCATGTTAGATTCAAAAATAGAAAAAAATACTTTATTAGCTTAATTATAACTGAGTACTGATATGGGTTGGATGATGTGGCCCCTCCTGGGCCACAAGATCCCCTCAAAATGCACACACCTCCAGATCATCCAGATCCGCCACGTCAGCACCGAAAAACCACTCAGGCCTCTGCCACGTCAGCTCGGAAACCGCCCGGGCCCTTGCCACGTCAGCCCTATACCGCCCGGGTTTCCACCGCTTCAACCCCACGGGCAACCGGGTCCAGACTTGGCCCCAAACGGGTCCAGACCCGGTTGGGTTCTCCTATAAATACCAGACCCCTACCCCTTGATCCAGGTAATGAATCTTTTCCCACTCAAATCCTAGTTACTGTTACTCTCTCTCAGTAGCTGACTAGATCGTCGGAGGGTCTGCCACCGGGACCAACCCCGGTATTCCTAGACCGACTGTAGGTACACGAGACCTCGGATCCGAGCCTCCCGCTCCGAGCCGAGCATCCAGCCTCCACCTCACTACCACCTACCTCCGTACCGTTCGCCCGGCCGAAGGTCGTCTGCATAGGAGCTTCCTCTATCAATACAAATCGAGTAAGAACTCACACCTGGTGCATCCACACACCTCCCAAAAACAAACCGCACTTCTCCACTCTCTTCCACTCCTTTGCTGTCAAGTCGCTTCGCTTCGGAGGTTTATGGTTCGGCTCGAAAAAACTCCACTGGGTCGGTATTCCCCAAGCCTTCTCACTCCGCACCATGAAATACTTCTCTTTCCACCTTTTTATGGAATCCGGATGGTCGTGCATGATCTTCTTGTGTGGCCTGGGTGAAATGTAGAAAATCCCTTCCTGATCTCCGAGCGAACTGATCCCTATGATGGCTCGGAAGTACGTCAACCTCGGCTTCACCCCCTTCTCTTGGCACCTCAGAATGAAGCAGATCAAGTGCTTCCAAGAGTTTGGGCTGTACTGCATGGGGCATAGCTTCGCCCAATTCAAGACCCTCTTGACGAAGGGATGCAGTGACAGCCTCAGGCCCGAGGCGAAGGCGTCCTCAGGAAATATACAATAGCCCGGAGCCAGGATCGTGGTGGGCCGAATACCGGGGCTCGGGATGAAGACTTCGAACTCCCGCGAGATAAAATAAGAGGCCCTCAAAATGTGGAGATAGTCCGCCCTCAAGATGCATGAGTTGCTGTACATCTGAATCTTCACCCGGCTCTCTTCACCTGGCACGAGAGGGATGGGGTCGATGTCCTTGATATCATCAGGATACGTCCAGATCGACCCCAAATTTTTGAAGGAGACTCGGGAGAACTCGAGCCCCGGTCTGGGTGCATATTCATCCTGCAAAGGAGGACTGTCTGGGATAGTTAGCTTCCTCTTCTTCCGGCGAGGACGAGCCTTCCTCTCGGCAGACGGCATCGACAAGGGTGGGAGAGGTGGAAGGTCATCCCCGACCAACCTTCCTGTTGTGCCTTCGCCAGCACCTTCTTGAGCGCCCTCATCCTCATCATCAACAGCGTCCTCATCCTCCTCATCCTCATCGTCGGTATCTGGATCCTCCTGATCCTCATCCTCCCCCTCCTCTTTGCCTTCGGCGCCCTGGTCCTCCTGACCCCCTTCGTCCTCTCCCTCCTCCTCTTCGCCTTCGGTGCCCTAATCCTCCTAATCCCCCTCATCCTCTTCCTCCTCCTCCTCCTCTTTGCCCTCGCCTACAGGCTCCTTCCCCAGCCTTCGGAATCTCAGTGGCGACACTATGAAGACTACATCGTCACTACTAGCCGACCCAGGGTCTGTCAGGACCTCCTGCTTCACCTTATATTTACTAAAAGATGAGGACATCTCGGACTCGGAATCCTTTGCGGAGCGGCCCGACGAGCTGGCCTCGGATCCGGACTGAACGCGCCACATTACAAAATAGAGAATACTAACCTGAAGAGTTTACCGAACGATCACCGGAAAAAGTCACCGACGGCAGGTAAAACCCTGTTCTTGAAATAGTGGATAGTGAGAGTAAAGAAATGAAGAAGAAAAAGTGAAGAGGGGGGATTTATAAGGAGAAAGCAACTCCTCGATTTCCGTAATTAAGATCTGGCCGTTGGATCTTAACCGTCAAGATCTAACGGCCGCTAAGATCTGGAGACGCTTCGATCCTTGCGCTCCTGACGTCAGCAGTGGGCGTGGAATTACCCAAACTACCCTCAGGCCTTTCTTCCCCACACAGCGGACTTTCTCGACAAATGAAGCTCGGGGCTCGGATGGCACCGCGAGCCACAACTCCTCTCTTATTTCACAGAAGGGTCGACGCTCGGATGGCACCGCGAGCCACAATTCCTCTTCTATTCCACAGAAGGGTCGACGCTCGGATGGCACCGCGAGCCCCAACCCCTCTTCTATTTTGATGGAAGGGTCGACGCTTGGATGGCACCGCGAGCCACAATTTCTCTTCTATTTTTACAGATGGGTCGACGCTTGGATGGCACCACGAGCCACAATTCCTCTTCTATTTTTACAGAAGGGTCGACGCTCAGATGGCATCGCGAGCCACAATTCTTCCTTTATTTTTACAGAAGGGTTGACGCTCGGATGGCACCGCGAGCCACAATTCCTCTTCTATTCCACCGAAGGGTCGACGCGCGGATGGCATTGCGAGCCCCAACACCTCTTCTATTTTTATAGAAGGGTTGACGCTCGGATGGCATCGCAAGCCACAATTCCACTTCTATTCTTACAGAAGGGTCGACACTCGGATGGCTTCGCGAGCCACAATTTCTCTTCTATTTTTACAGAAGGGTCGACGCTCGGATGGCACCGCGAGCCCCAGAATCATCCTCTATTTATACAGAAGGGTCGACGCTCGGATGGCACCACGTGCCCCACCTCTATTTTTGATCATAAAGCTCGGAGCTCGGATGGCATCGCGAGCCGCAACTCCCTCTGTATTATTCAGGAAGTTCGAAGCTCGGATGGCGTCGCGAGCCACAAAACATCATCTCCTATTCACAGGGGCTCGGAGCACGGATGACACTGCGGGCCCTAGAGTCCTCCCCTATTTACAGGGGGCTCGGAGCGCGGATGACACCGCGAGCCCCAGAGTCTCCCTCTATCCCACATGCATGGGGCTCGACTGCCGACCCCCAGAGCTCGACAAACTGAGCCCCATCTCACCTAACCTCGACATCATCTTGCTCTTCCAACTAGCGAGAGGACCGTCTGCCGACCCTCTGAGCTCCTCTGCCGACCCTCTGAGCTCCTCTGCCGACCCCAGGTGCTCGATCGACCAACGCCAGCCGTCAGGACTCCTAAAGCATTAAATATAATGAAATCATCCAGTCGCTACTACCAAGTGTAGGGGCTCGGACCTCGGATGTCACTGCGAGCCCCAGAAGCACTCCCCTATTCACAAGGGGCTCGGAGCACGGATGACACCGCGAGCCCCTACAGCCCTCCTCTATTCCCAGGAGGCTTGGAGCTTAAATGAAATCGCGAGCCCCAAAAATTCTCCTCAAGCAAGGGGCTCGCCGACCGACCCTCTATGCTCGGCGAGCCGATCTCCAACCCAACAGGCGTTGGCATCCCCTTGCTCTTCCAACTAGCGAGGGGGTCGTCTTCCGACCCTCGAAGCTCATCCACCGACCCTCGAAGCTCGCCTACCGACCCTCTATGCTCGGCGAACCCAACAAGCGTTGGCATCCCCTTGCTCTTTCAACTAGTGAGGGGATCGTCTGCCGACCCTCGAAGCTCGTCCGCCAACCCTAGACGCTCGGCAAAGCGAGCCTCAATCGAACGGACCTCGACGTCCCCTCACTCTTCCAACTAGCGAGAGGATCATCCGCCGACCCCCGAGGCTCGGCAAGCATCACTCCGACCCCTCTACACAGCATCCTGCGCAAACTCCGATGAGGGATCCCTTCCTCCTAACCTCTGGCCTCTTCTGGAAGTAGCAGATCCTACTTTCTCACTGCACCCTCCACCCTGCTCTTCCTACAGAGGCAAAGAACCACTCCTACACGGCTGATTCACCTAGCCCTCCAGGAGTGTGGGGCTTGTGATATGGGTTGGATGACGTGGCCCCTCCTGGGCCACAGGATCCCCTCAAAATGCGCGCACCTCCAGATCATTCAGATCCGCCACGTCAGCACCGAAAAACTGCCCGGGCCTCTGCCACGTCAGCTTAAAACTGCCCGGGCCCATGCCACGTTAGCCCTATACCGCCCGGGTTTCCACCGCTTCAACCCCACGGGCAACCGGGTCCAGACCTGGCCCCAAACAGGTCCAGACCCGGTTGGGTTCTCCTATAAATACCAGACCCCTACCCCTTGATCCAGGTAATGAAGCTTTTCCCACTCAAATCCTAGTTACTGTTACTCTCTCTCAGTAGCTGACTAGATCGTCGGAAGGTCTGCCACCAGGACCAACCCCGGTGTTCCTAGACCGTCTGCAGGTACACGAGACCTCGGATCCGAGCCGATCATCCAGCCTCCACCTCACTACCACCTACCTCCATACCGTTCGCCTGGCTGAGGATCGTCTGCATAGGAGCTTTCTCTATCAATACAAATCGAGTAAGAACTCACACATGATGTATCCACACGGATCCCAAAAACAAACCGCATCAAGTACAATGTCTCTTATATATATGAGAGAAGCAAAAACTATACTACTACATATTCCGATATGTGACTAATCTAATATAATATCTAACAGTATGTATTTCTTACTTATGCCTCTCTTATTCGCGATAATGGTATGTGAATGAGTGATAAGTGAAAGATAGTTAAACTAAGTTGGGGGAGATGGAAATCGTTGGGGGTGTTTCTTGATTTTTCTCCTACGTATCGTCAATTAATGTGGGCCTAACGTATATACTTTCGTCCTTAGGCCTTTATTTGCGACTTGGTCAATCTCAATCCCGGTTCGTTGATAGCTAAAAGATGGTTACAACTGAAGTTGGAAGTTTCAGCTTCCACATCAATTCTTTGTAACAATTTAATTGCGATGGTTGCAACTACTTGATACAACCATGACAATCGTCCACCCTTATCAGTGGCCACTGTCGTTGCCCATTATCACCAACATTAATGTTGCAATTGACAACAGCTTGCTCAACATCATCACCACTGATCTAAGATCACATATTCCTGATTGTTTACTTGCAATTGCAATACAACTAATACAAAACAAGAACAACTGTTGCTGTATGCAGGCAAAACAGTGTGCAACAACGTTTGCAGCAGCAGTAACCTTGTTTGCAAATTTAATTGTTGCCAGTACGATGACTCAACACAAATTAGCCGTTCTTGATCCCCTGATCCGTTTCTTGATCCAATGTGGCCAGACAAGGTATGTTCATTATACCCTTGGTGACTCGTGGCAGCATGGCAGGGCCGCATATGTGTTTCTGTCTTGTGCGTTTTGGTGGCCATCTATCGTTGGTTGCAGTGGTACCCAGCGATAAGGGCCGGGTTCGGAAAGCCCTCTTTGGATTTATGCAAGTTGGGCTAGAATGTAATGAACTGTGCTACTTACTGCATGACAAGAACAGTGTGTTATAGTGTATGTACACTAACAAAGGCAAATGGCCCATACAAATCCACGACCTAGTCAATGAGAATCACACAAAAAAAGAACTCCTTATCCACTCTGTAGCCAGCAACAAACCATCGTTCAATCCACCACCCAAAAAAAATGAAGTAAAATACCATCAAAATGACTTCAATCCGAATCTCCAACCCTTTTCCTTCTACTCTGAGCCCACTACCCACCGTCATTGCCACCACCAAGCCTAATAAGCTATCCTCCGTAATCCGTGCTGCAGCCACCGACGACGAATCTATCCCAGCTCAAACCAAAGAAGAAGATATTAATGAATCAGCCACCACCAAAACTACCACCGTGGGTGACTCATCCTTTGAGAACCGGCTAGCCCAAGTCCGCCTTAAATACCGGAGCGGAACAGGCAAGAAAGCAGAAAAACGTAGGTCCAAAAAGTCTGCAGGCAGCACAGGCACTAAAAAGCCCGGAACGGTCATGCTACCACCTGTTCCGTTAAAGGAAGCAGTTACTCGTGCTGGATTGAAGGTGGATTTTGGCTTCAACACTTACAGCGAGAGGCTCAATGGGCGGTTAGCAGGTCTAGGATTGGCCGCACTGTTGCTGGTGGAGCTTGGATCGGGAAAAGGGATACTAAAGTACCATCTACCACCGATTTTGTTCATTCAGATATATACAGTGGCAGCCGCCTCTGCTCTTTTTATTAAATATGAGAAGGAGAGAATCAGCATTTGGCCGGAGAAGGCACCGGCTGAGCCTGAATCATCATCAACGGTAACAAAAGATTGAGCTGCTTTCGGTTAAATTGTCACAGTTTTTTTATGCAGTGTTTAATTGTAAGTTTCAAACTGTTTTGGTTCAGTTCCAGCATCAAGTTGTAAAACATTTGCTTTTTTATAATCAAACACTAAAAAACAGTAAAATAGAGTTGCCTCACATGCATGCAGCATGGTATTGAGATCAGATCACATGAATGGTAATATGGTACGAAAACATTGGAAAATCCTCAGTATTCTCATATCACAAATAGCCAAAATTTACCATATTATAGGGTGATATGTAATCACCATTATACGTTTCTCCCGTTTGCCATATCACGAGTACTTCTGCAACTATGTTCAAGTCCCCTGAAGCTGTCAACAGTATCAATCAAAGCTTTCCTAACATATATAGTATTAGAGCAAGTGCAAGTCGGGTCTAGCGGTTAGCTTAATTAGCGAGCGTGTGGCTTCGGCCTTGTTCAAAACATAGTATAATAAATTGTAGCTTTTGTTGTACTTTTGGTTCCACCCACCCTCCAGGATATTTTGGGAGTTTATGTTCTATTTTCTGCACTGTTACTTTTTGTATACTCTTCCGGTACGCCAGGGTTGTTTTATTAATCTCTTATTAATGAAACAGAGCGGCGTTATTCCACCTTTAGCCTCAAAAAAAAAAAAAGTATAATAACAACTGATGCTATAACAAATATTGTCTGAAATCCATAACAAATTTTTTTAACAAAATAAACAGGTAATAGCTTTTAAAGAAAACCGAACCCCAAAATTGCAATACTACATAAACTATTGGTTTCAAGAATATGCCTTATGCCATTCTTGACCTTTTACCAATGCATCATCCCCCATTTTGTTCATGCAAAATTAGTTTTTTCGCTATGAAGTAAAATAGTTCTTAATTTCTTATATTAGAGATTAAAATATGAAAACTAAATAGTGAAGTATTGCCTATTATCAAAGATTGAGAAAAGAGTTAAAGAAAGTTGCCTCACATGCATGGAACGAGACAATGAGATATCACATAAATGGTATGAAAATATTGGAAAAAAACTCCATTATTCCCAAACCACAATAGAGAGCACCAACCATATTGCAGGGTTGCATGATTGACATGAATGAAATCAACTGATCATCATAAGAACAAGTAAAGTGTCAACTGAGAAACAGGATAAAACTCATCATGAAAATGGTGAATCCGAACCAAGAAGAAGTGTAAGATCTAAAACCTCTAAGTCTTTCGGTTCAGATTATTTAACATACATGTTAGAGGCTGAACCTCAGACTTACAACGAGGCAGTCTCATCCTCGAAGTCTCCCTATTGGAAAGAAGCTATCAATAGTGAGATTGAATCAATTCTAAGTAATCACACCTGGAAATTGGTTGACTTTCCACCAGGTCATAAACCAATTGAATGTAAATGGATCTTCAAACGAAAGATGAAACTAGATGGTTCCATCGACAAATACTAATCTAGCTTTGTATTTGTCAATGAAACCATCTGGTTTCATCTTCCGTTTGAAGATCCATTTACATTCAATTGGTTTATAACCTGGTGGAAGGTCAACCAATTTCCAGGTGTGATTACTTAGAATTGATTCAATCTCACTATTGATAAATACAAAGCTAGATAGTAGCTAAAGGGTATCGCCAAAAGGAGGGCTTAGACTTCTTTGATACCTACCTATTCACCGGTTACGCGGAGAACCTCTATAAGAATGCTGATAGCAATAGCATCTATCTATAATCTTAAAATTCATCAAATGGATGTCAAAACGGCATTTTTAAATGGGAATCTCGAAGAAGAGATCGACATGGAGCAACTGGAAGGGTTTGTTTTAAAGGAAGCTGAAAATAAAGTATGCAGACTTGTTAAATCCCTATATTGACTTTTGTATGTTTTCCCCATTTTGCTATGCCTGGAGTATTTCCATAACCATATAAAGGCCCCCTGAATCTGTCAATAGAATGCATCAAAGCATTTTTTTTTCTCGCAATGACCTAATTTCTAGCATATTATCAGAGCAAGAGCAAATAGTATTACAGCAACTGATGATATAATTTTTTTACCAAAACAAGAAAAACTGATGACAGAACAAATATAGTCTCAAAATCATAACAAATTCTTCTAACAAAACAAAAAGGTATATTTTTTTAAGACAAACTTCAACACCCCAAAATTGCAAGACTGCAATAACTATTTGTAACATCAAAAAATTCACCTATGCCATATTCTTGACCTTTTACACAGCACCAATCCCCTTGGTGCATGCTAAATAGTTTTTTTGCTATAAAGCAAAATAGTTATCATACTGAAGATTAAAACATGAAAATCAATACCTATCAGTAAACCAGAGTAACACCTTCTCTAAACTTTAATGAGTATAGTATGATTAATATTTCCTCCTTTTACCTCCGGCTTCACCAAATCCAGTGCTCTGCCATCCTTTCCTTGCATAGTATCCTCCTTGTCCATCTGTCATTTCCTCAAATGTGACCCTTGAGCCGCTCTCAGGTTCAACAGACGTCCCGCTGTGCCAAAGCCCAGCACCGTATGAGTGGTCATTCCACGCATGATGATACCTTTCATCGTGAAAATCACCATCTGGGTGCACGCCACGTCGGTCCGTAATGTTGCCATTGCCTCCATCGACAATGTTTCTGTTCATTAGGCTGTGTTCAGGCTGAGGAAGACCATTCTGAAGACCACAGTTTGGTGCATAGAAATGTGGACCGTCTGCTGCTAGCTCATCATGACGGATACCAAACCTAGCATTTGGTAAAGGCTGAGAGTAATGACTACTCTGAGTAGTACTGGGGGACATGCTCTTTTTTATTTGTTCCCGGAAATCGGTGCCACTTTCAGTGTACCTACCATGACTCCTACTCCGAATAGTAGCGGGGGAGATGCTCCTTTCTCTTTGTGCACGGAAATTGGCGCCACTTTCAGTGTACCTACCATGAGACAAAACTTGATTAATGTTCTGTTCTTCAGTATGTCGACGTCTCATATATTCAGATTGCCTTCGAAATGAAGGGCGAGTTGAACGAGAATCCTCTGGTGCATTTTCACGCCTTAAGAAATTCTGGTTGCGATCCTTTCTAGTGCAGGAATAATCTGATCTTTGCTTGTCAAATTGATTAACCCGATATTTATCGCCTCTGGATTCATGAAATCGTTCAGTGGGACATTTGTCTCTGAAATTTGAGAGAAAAATAAATACTCGATTAAGATTGCTTAAAGAAATAAATACTAAATTACAGATAGTCTTCATCTGTTATCATTTTGAAGAAACCATACCTTTATACAAAGTATCTTAGTTTATAAAGAATCGGTAAAGGTATATTTGGTTCCGAAGATTCTAAAGGAGATTTGACAAAAACCTCTAAAGGAGATTCCGAATCTCTCCTTTTCCTTCTCCTTTCTTTCTGCTTTCTTCCAAATTAAACAGAAGCAATGCCCAGATAACTCCCAATACTTTTAAGGTCATGTGTCTTCAAAACATGTTAATAGTACAAGAAGTTTATAATACACAGTGTTAAGGTTAGCAGCGAGATTCAGAAATGATTATTGGATTGATTATAAATGAGTACAATGTCTCCAATATATATAGGAGGAAAGCAAATACTATACTAATAGATATTCCGATATGGGACTAAATGTCTAATATAATATACACCCCCTCTCAAACACACGGTGAGTCGAACAGTTTGAGTTTGCCCACCAAGTATCGAAATTTCTTAACAATGTCAGATTTGGTGAAAAAGTCTGTTGTCTACTGTGAAGAGGTTGAAATGAGGATGACAAAATTGCGGTTTGTCGGAATCGGAATAGGGATCGGGATGTTACAACTGTTGCTGGTGTCGGAAGAAGGGGTGGAACAGATATCGGGATGATGTTGTTGTCGATGCCAGGATTAGGGATGAGCGAAGGGGAAGATGCAGCCAGTTGGGAAGTCAGTGGAGACAAGAAGATACTGTGAAAATGAATGTTCCATGAAGAAGCACTAGCACCCCTTTTTTTACGCAGGGCGGCAGCGATGGCGGATGGAGTAGGAGTATGGAGAAGTAGGGTTAGTGTTTGGGTTTGGGTGTGGGTTTGAGGGTTGGAGGGAAGTAGAGTGTTACAGGTGGATTAGGTGAGACAAGAGCAACTGCATATGTATTAGTTCTTAAACTGATACATGCTCAAAGTAGCTTATAAGCACTGTTCATATCTGAAACGTTGTCTTGGGTTGGGTCCACTGTATTCGGGTCGGGTCGTATTCAGTGTGAAGAGACGTCTGTTATTACTGTAGCACTACGTGCGTTGTATGTAAATCTCTCATATAAGGGGGGGGGGAGGGAATAAAGTCTGTAATGAATGCAAGCAAATTAATAGAAATTTCTCGATTGTTTCTTCCCCAAATTCAAAGCTCCAAACCCTAATCTCAATCATGGCCAAGAACAAGCACAATCCAGTCTTAGCTCCTATCAACGTAGTATCAGAGCCAAGCATCGGCGACGACGACGATGGTGATGTTGGTGCACCGTCAATGGTAGAGTCGGAGATCGCCGAAATGAGGAATCAAATGGCGTCAGTCCAGACGCAGCTTAATTTCATTGTGGAACAACTTCGAGATATGGTGATTCAACGTCCTCCTCCTTCAACTCCGATTCCTACATCGAATCTGATTCCCGGTCCTATTCATGAGGTAATAAATCCTAACATATCTCCAATCAGAACTCCATTTGGATCTCGTAACACTCCATGAAACTCCATTCAAACTCGAATTTCCAAGTTTCATCGAAGGAGATCCTACAGAATGGATATACAGTACTGAACAATTTCTAGATTTCTATGAGGTTGAATATAAGCAGAAATTGAGATTTGCTTCATTGAATCTCAAAGGTAAGGCAGCTCAATGGTATCGAAGGCATATTAAGAACAGGAAAGAGTCAATTACTTGGTCTCAATTCCTAGAAGAGTTGATGACTAGATTCGGACCTACCGAATTCCAAGATTATGAAGGAACTTTGTCTGAACTCGGTCAAAAAGGCGATTTGGAGCTATATGTGCAAAAGTTCGATAGGTTATCCAATTTTGTAGAGGGTTGGATTGAGAAGCATTATCTCAGCACTTTTCTAAGTGGATTGAGGGACGAAATAAGGTGGGATGTGAAGTTGCAAAGGCCAAAAAATGTCAATGAAGCTATCGGTTTAGCTAAGGGTTATGAAGAGAAGCTATCTTGTAACAAAAAGTTTACTAAATCTTCATTCATTCTCAAAGTAGTGGTATCTCAGAATCCTCGTGTGAACGGCAGTGACATATCTTCCAATACCTCAACATCCCCTAAGTTGTTGCAACCACATGAGTTAAAGGAGAGAAAAGCTAAAGGGCTTTGTATCAATTGTGATGAAAAATACCTCCCTGGCCATAGGTGAGTGGAGATCTCGAAAGTTATTTTTCTTGGAAATGTTTGAAGAAGATGAAGGGGAGTACACTACAAAGGAGTGTATAGTAGTTGAAGAAGCTACATGTATGAGCATGGAAATTGAGATTCCAAGGATTTCTTGTCATGCACTTGTAGGATCTGCACTCTATCCTCAAACTCTAAGGGTGAAAGGAAGAATCAAGGGGAGGGAAGTGAACATTTTAATTGACAATGGCTCTACTCATAACTACATAGATCCTCAAACTGCTATGAAGACAAGTCTGCTGATAGCCTGATACATATGAAGCCTAAGTTCAAGATGACACTTGCAAGCGTAGAGGTGATGCACAATGAGGGTCAAATTGAAGATGCAGTATTTACTGTACAAGGAGTGAACCTCATGGCGGAGTTGTAGATCTTACCTTTGGGACCTTCTCAAATGGTCCTCGGTGCTCACAGGTTAAGATCTCTTGGAAGAGTCACCATGGATTTTAGTAATTTAACTATGGAATTCATGTTAAATGGGAAGCTACAGATACTACAAGGTGTTAGAAAGAGTAAGTTGCAGATGATTGATGCTATTTAACTTCCTAAGGCTTTGGAAAATTCAAGTCAAGCTTTTATGTTGCAAACCACCACTGTGAAGAGCTAAGCAGTACTCAGCAAGGTTGCAGTGAAAGAGCAGGATCCTTAATGCATTTACAGGTACAAGAAAATGTTATTTAACAAGTTTTGACTCAATTCCCTGAAGTACTTACTCTGCATATCAGCATGCCACCAAAAAGAAGCGTTGATCATCAAATTTCACCTGTGCAGGGACACAAACCAGTGTATAAGGCCTTATAAACACCCCTATTATTACAAAAATGAAATTGAACGCCAAGTGAAGGAGATGCTTGATACTGGTTTGATAAGGAATAGCAATAGTTTCTATGCTTCCCCTGTAATTCTTGTTAAGAAAGCTTATGGGAGTTGGAGACTTTGTGTAGATCATTAAATTCACAAACAGTGAAAGCTAAATTTCCAATCCGTGTCATTGATGAGTTGCTAGATGAACTTTTCGGAGCTAAATTCTTCTCTAAGATAGATCTGAGGTCAGAATACCATCAGATAAGAGTCCATGAATCAGATATACATAAAACTGCCTTTCAAACACATCAAGGTCACTATAATTCATTGTAATGCCCATTGGCCTTATCAATGTTCCAGCCACCTTCCAAAGCCTCATGAATGACATCTTTCAAGAACATTTAAGAAAATTTATCCTTGTTTTCTTTGATGATATTTTGGTATATAGCCCCTCTTTGGAGAGTCATGTGCAACATTTGACTAAAACTTTGGAGATATTGAAGGCTCATTAGTTAGTAGCTAAGGAGAGTAAATGCAGCTTTGGCAGAGAGACTGTTGGGTATTTAGGGCATGTGATTAGTGTCCATGGTATTGCGGTGGATCCCCAATTAGTTGAGGCAATGACCAAGTGCCCAGAGCCAAGCTCAGTGAAGGAACTCAGAGGATTTTTGGGTCTCACTGGCTATTACAGGAAATTTGTTAAAGATTATGGAGGAATTGCAGCACCTTTAACCCAACTTTTGAAAAAGAATTGCTTTAAGTGGGCTGTGGCAGCTACTTTAGCATTCAATATGCTTTAAAAAGCCCTTACTACAACACCTGTGCTGCTATTGCCAATTTTTTCTAAAAGCTTTGAACTGGAGGCAGATGCATAAATGCAAGGAGTGGGAGCTGTTCTTATGCAAGAGCAGCATCCAATAGCTTATATGAGTAAAGGCTTGAAGGGTAAATCTCTTTCTCTATCAGCCTATGAAAAGGAGGCATTTGCTATACTTACAACAATTAAACAATGGAGACAATACTTACTTGGTAGAGAATTTGTGATCAAGACAGATCAAAAGAGCATAAAGTATATCCTCGAGCAAAGGGTGCACACTGATATGCAGGAGAAATGGTTGTGGAAGTTGATTGGTTCGAACTTCAGGGTGGAGTATAAGAAAGGCAAAGATAATGTTGAGGCAGATAGTCTTTCGAGGAGGCTACATGTTGGAGACAATATAGACTGCCAAGTTTGTGAATTGACTATGGCAGTTCCCCAGTGGTTAGATGCAGTGAAGCTGATGTGAAGCAAGACCCATATTTTCAAGCATTAACTGCGAAGTTAAAGAAAGGGGAGTTGGACTCCAACAAGTATAAGCTCAATGCTGACATTTGGTACGGTCGAGGGAAAATCTTAATTAGCCCAACTTCAGAATTGAGAAGAACAATTTTGGGTGAAAATCATGAGTCCCAAGTTGGAGGACACTCAGGTTTTCATAAAACCTTGAGTAGGATTAAAATAACATTTGTTTGGGATGGCATGAATAAGTACACAAGGTAGCTGATCAGAGAATGTGCTATATGTCAGAGGAGCAAGCAGGGCCGATCCTGAGTTCCTGGGGGACCGAGGCAAAAGACCCAAATAATTATTTTTGGGGGGGCCTAATAACAATATAATTTTTTACGCACAAAATACGTGCTTATATTTATAAGGCGAATACAAATTTGGGGACCCCTAAAATTGCAAAAAATTCGGGGCCCTGAAGCGGCTGCCTCACCGGCCTCAAGGTGGGGCCGGCCCTGGGAGCAAGCATGAATCTCAATTACCTGCAGGGTTATTATCTCCATTGCCTATACCCGAATTGACTTCGAAAGATATATCCATGGACTTCATTGAAGGCTTGCCTAAAAGTCATGGAAATCGGTTATATTTGTGGTGGTTGATAGATTGTCCAAGTACGCACACTTTTTCAGCTTATCCCATCATTACACTGCTCAAATGGTGGCTAAAGTTTTCACTGAAGAGGTCAGCAAACTCCATAGGAGCATAGTTTCTGATCGAGATCCAACTTTTATAAGTCAATTTTGGAAGAGTACTTCAAGCTGCAAGGAAGTAAGCTGCAAACATCAATGACCTATCACTCTCAATCAGATGGCCAATCTGAGGTGGTTAATAAGGCATTAGAAATGTATCTCCGCTGCATGTGTGGGCATCGACCAAAGGATTGGGTCAAATGGCTACAATGGGCGGAATATTGGTATAATACCAATTGGCATACTACTACGGGTATTAATCCATCCATTTGAGGTTGTATATGGAAGACCTCCATCACCCAAGTACTATGTGAGGGGCACTGCAAGTTTGCAAGCTGTTGAGGAGTTGCTGTCAAGAGATGCTATTTTATAATTGCTCAAAGATAACATCAAATCTTCCCAAGAGCACATGAAGTTGTATGCTGATCGAAAAAGGCAAGAGCGCAGCTTTGAAGTGAACGACTGGGTATTACTTAAATTGCAACCATATAGGCAGGTGAGTCTACGCAATCCCATTCCTCAGAAATTATCTCCTAAGGGTCTGTTTGGAAACATTGAAGTTGGGAAATGGAAAGGAATGGAATGAAAATGAATGGAGAGGAATGGAAAGAAAGGGAAAGGAATGAATTAATTTTATAAGTTGTGTGTGTTTGGCAACTGGTGGAATGGAATAGAAATTGGGGGTGGAGCTTCAAATCTTATTTCCATTCCTTTACGCAGCTTTCCGAGGGGGGTGGAGCTGGAATAGAAATTGGCTGAAATCTTTCTCTAGGGAATAAAATTTAGTTGTTTCCTTTGTTTTCTTTTTCAAAACAAACAAGCTGTGGAATAGGATAAGATGGGTTTATCCACAGTATTCCATTCCTTTTCCTAGTTTTTTGGGTTCCCAAACGCACCCTAAGTACTTTGGCCCATATCGAGTTTTGGAAAAGATTGGACAGTTAGCTTACAAATTGGAGTTTTGCCTACTACTGCTTCTATACACCCAGTGTTTCCATGTCTTAAGGCTCGAGAAATTCTGGGGTGATTCTTCCATTGTCACTTCCACTGAAGTGCCAGAATGACTACAGTGACACTTTCATCGTGCCTGAGTTTGTTCTTGATAGGAGAGTTTACAAGAAAGGAACTGGTGCTGGTTAAGTTGTTAATAAAATGGGTGTCTGAACCTATTTTTGCAGCGACATGGGAGGATGCTGATGACATTAGGCGAAGTTTTCCTGATTTTGATCTTAGGGCAAGCTCAAACTGAACGGGGAGGAGTTGTTGCGAGTGGATTAGTTGAGACATTAATAATGTAAATAAGAGCAATTGCATATTCTTAAACTGATACATGCTCAAAGCAGCTTATAAGCATTGTTCATATCTGCGGGTCGGGTCCACTGTATACGGGTCGGGTTGTATTCGGTGTGAAGACAGGTAGAGTTTGTTATTACTGTAGCACTACGTACGTTGTCTGTAAATCTCTCATATAAAGGGGAGAATATAGTCTGTAATGAATGCAAGCAAATTAATAAAAATTTCCCGATTGTTTCTTCCCCAAATTCAAAGCTCCAAACCCTAATATCAATTATGGTCAAGAACAAGCACAATCCAGTCTTAGCTCCTATCATAGAGAGTAAGGCTAGGGTTTGGGTTTGAAAGGTTTCCTTTTTTTCTTTTCTTTCCTTTCATTTTCTTTTCTTTTTTGAGATGAGAAAGAACAGAACAGGGTACTAGAGTTGGAAAATAGGGTGTCGGGTGTAGGGTATTAGGAATTAGGGTTTCAGGTATTAGGGTATAGTATTTGGATTTGGGTCGGGTTTTGGGTTGAAGTGTATATGGATTCAAGTATTTAGAGTATAGAAATCGGTTTAGGGAAAATTGAAGCTGGTTAGGGTTTTAAGAAGCGGGAAAGTGGCGGCAGGTTGGGGAGATCGGGTTGTCGTCGGGATTTCGGGAAGGAGTTATGGTCTCGAGTTGCAGCGGGGGCGTCAGGAGTTGTAGCGGTATTGGGAATTGAGATTTTTGGAGTTCGGAAGGTCGAGAGTTGCAGCAAGTCTAGGCGTCGTTGGGATTTCAGGGAGTTGTTATTGGGAGTGGTAGCGGAGTTGGGATTTGGGATTTTTTTTTCTTTTGTGGGGGGGGGGGGGGGGGGCGCGCCAGTTCAGGAGGTTGAGAGAGAGTTGGGTGTTAAAGATGTTGCCGCTTCTTGCTGTTGTTGCAGTCGGGGTAGGAGGATGTTGTTCACTTTGATGGTTTGTTGATAAAGGGTAGGGATGTGGGTTTATGGTATAATTAGGGTTAGGAAAGAGAGATTAGGGATTAAGGCTCTGATACCATGTTAAGGTTAACAGAAAGATTGAGAAATGATTATTGAATTGATTATAATTGAGTACAATGTCTCCTATATATAGGAGGAAAGTAAATACTAAACTAATACATATTCCAACATGGACTAAATGTCTAATATAATATCCAACACATAGAAATCATGACTAATATATGATCAATAAGGGCATCTCTTAAAGGGTGAACTTTATGCAAGCTATTTTAAAGTAAGAAATCACAGAGAAGATTTTAAAACCAAGAATACCTATTCCACCGGCTATCTGGTTTGCCCCGCTCGTATGATTTCTTGAAGAAGTTCCCTTTCCCATTAGATGGCCTGAATGATTTGTCGAAGAACTTCTCCTTCCTTTTATAAGACGACATTTGTCCATCACGATTAGGATACTTCTTTCTGTACAATGGTTTATTAGAATTTGTGTCGTACTTGCTGACCCTGTTATGCTGGAACCTCTTATATCGACGCCCACTAGCATCCCCTCTCGAGGCAGAATCCACCCTTGAGAGATCTCCAGCATGATTACCTTTTACAGTTCTTTCAGCGACAGAATCTTCATCATCGACATATTTCTTCATCGCAGACTTAGTAGCTGGACCATCAAGAGCTAAAGGATGCTTATTTTGAGCCTTGACAACAATTCCTGCTTCCTTCTTTTCAATGCATTCTTCAGTTTGTGGGACATGTTTCGCAATTGCATCCTCCACATGAATGGAATTTTCAGCTTCTTTATCAAGAAAAGCACTCTCCTCTCTTTGCTCATCATCACCATTGCCATGGCCATCACCAGCAACATCACCACCACCACCACCACTACTATCAGCATCAGAATCACCATAATCATAGAATTCCTCATCGTAAGTTACTTCTTTGAAAGCTTCTTCAAATTCTTCAACCTCTTCCTCATTTTCAAATTCATCAGTATATTCATCAACTCCCAAAATCTTATCAGAGTTAACATTGGGCGAACCAACATTAGCATCAAAATCATCTTCTTTGATATCCTTAGCTGAAACCGATGCTTTCTCCTTGTTTCCAGCCTCATCAGTATATTCATCATCTCCCAGAATCTTAACAGAGTTAACATTGGGCGAACCAACATTAGCATCAAAATCATCTTCTTTGACATCCTTAGCTGAAATCGATTCTTTCTGGTTGAGTTCTGCAGATTCAGAATCCGAATTTGAGCTCTTGGCAACAACCCCACTTTCATCTTCAGAGTTAACTTTCGGCTTACCAATATCAGCATCTACTTCAGCACTTTGGCTAGCCTTAGATGAATCTGATTGTTTTTGTTCGAGCTCCACATATTCTGATTTCAAGCTCTTCGCAGCAATCCCACCTTCATCTTCCATAAACATTGGCGCCAAAACGGAAACTTGTAATTTATTGCCATCAGAAAGGTGAACTCCTGGAACTTCACTTGAGTTTTCAATGACTTCTGGGTGTATGCTTGGACCGGTAGGAACATCGATTTCGTCATCAGAATCTGGAGGCAGATTCAAATCAAACTTGTATTTCACAGTTGACTCACAAAGCTCACTGCTACTTTTTTCAAAAGATTCAGAGTTTGTTTCGCTATCTTTTTTATTTTGAAGTTCCTCTTTGCTTACCAACGATAAGGTTAGATCAACAGTTTTTTTATCTTCCTTCTCAAAGCTAGTATCGACCCAGTTGAACTTGGGTTCTGCCTTGTAAGGTTGCTTAAGTTGCAAATCCAGGCTGACCTCAGAACTATTTTGTCCATTAGAGGTTCTGGATGAATTTTCACCCCCGATATTATCATCCATCATTTGAAGGGTACACTTTGCAGGTCCCACATCTCTTACCTTCGTTTTTCTCAACAGTACTAAAGAAGAGTGGGAGGAATCTGTGGTTTCCTCACCTTTTTTCATAACCGAACTCAAGGACTCATCCGGAATGCTCTGATCTGAATTCATCTCGTTGAACAAATGGAAACAAGTGTTTATATTCTTCTGAAGTCACAGAGCTTTTCTTAATTCTAACAGGGTGTTATGAGCGAGGAGATTTACATTGAGCTGTTGATATAAATTCCAAGTTAATACCGAAACGGAAATGAAGGGGGGAAAAGAGAAGAAACCTGTAATTTTATGATCTAAAGAATCTTAGCACCTTTGCATAAGTTGACAAAAACAATTCAGCACCAAACAATAAGCAAACCTCAATAACCACAAGAAAAACATTTGATCTGCATGTCACAAAAAAACAATGAAATTGGGATCAAAGTGCATAGCACAGAAGTTATTGACAAATCACGATTCATGATAAATGAGAGGATGAGACACAAAAATGGAGAACCTACTATCAGACTTCTACATAAGATATGATCGAGTTCCACAGGCAATGTAGTGAAAAGCAGAAACACAGCAATTCCAAAATAAGACTATAAAAGCAATTCTAGAAGCAGTAATCACAATAAATCTTACCAGACCAGGGCATTGTTCATAGTCAAACATGATGGATTCACATTGAGGTGCCATGAAAAAAGATGGAAAAATGTTTAAGCCGAGGGCATAACTAAAATGTGTAAAATGTTGAGGGCTAGGTAAAAAATATCTGGCTACATAAATATTGTAAGAGAGAAGTTGAATAAGTCACTGAATAGGAAGCTCTATATAAAGAGCACAGTTGAAAGACTAGGAAGTGGGAAAGAGAGTAAAAGAGAGTTGAACAAAGGTGTTGCAACACCAGTGAGGAATAATAGTGAATTTGAGTGTTTGCGAGAAAAAGAGAGATTTTTAGTCATTTTTTGTAATAGATCATAAAAAGAATTCAATACAAGCCCCAAACTTTAGTTTTTTTACTATATAGCCACAATTCAATACTCTCTTTAACAAAGTGTTTAAAAGAGGAACAAATAAGTCAATTGTTCACTGAAACACTGTGTGCACGAAGAGGAGAGTAATGAGATAAGTTTCTATTTCACTTTTTTGGGTAAATGTAATAAACCCCCCTAATATTTGGTGAAAATACAAATTACCCAGAAATGTTTAATTTGGTACGAAGTGCTCCCTTATGGTTGACTTTAGGAGTATGAGAATTCATGGTTAGCTGAAAAATAAGCGGATCCAGGGTTTAAAGATGAAGAAAGGGAGAACAGAGGTAAATAGTTTCCGTGTAAAACCATATATCAATTTTGTCCTTAATTTATTTTGTCCTTAAATCAGACAGAAACTATTATATAGCGTAGGGTTACAGAGCTTTTGACTGTTGCAAACCCAGTCAAAAGATGCAAGAATATCTGGTAGAAGTATACTGGAATGTTCTCAAAAGGTGTAAAGGGAACCTCATACATATATGAGGTGATTTCCTTGCATAGAGTAGTTGAACAAACAATGGGACCCATTATGGATGATCGGCACCGTTCACATTGATTTACATATCCTAATATCTAAAAAAATCTTTTTTTCTTGTTTTCTCTGGATGATTTTTTATCATGTTTCGAGTGGTAGCAAAACGAAGGGTTTTCAATAATTTAATAATTGGCACCATAAGATGCATTGGTAAGAAGCCTCCAAACAAATTCAATTTTTGAACACATACATCTTACAACATAAGAAACATGATGAATGGTGCACATCGTCCATATAGTCTCATCATGAGTACAACTACTCTATATGAGGGAATTTTCCCCCATTAGTATGGCGCTCTGATTTCTTTTTCAAATGATATCTTGGATTCTATTTACTTTCTCCGAAAGAAGTATGCACCCATTCTCTAAACCTATTGTATCGTTAGTTAATTTAGCCTCCCATACTTTAAATCTATTGTAATCGTTAGTTAATATTTATTTTCTAATGCTTTAAGGAAAAGTTTTTTTATGCATGCCCTCATGTAAAATTATATTTCATGCCACCATTAAAATAAATGAGATGGACGTCCTGTTCGCTAGAAAATAGAAATACACACCCAAACACACTAGAGCAATGTTATTATATCCAAACAAATTATGAAATAATGTCTTAGGATGAGGATAAACGGCCCAAACTAGGAAAAAATGGGACATCTTGAGTATAAATGTGGGAAATCCAAATCCACCTGATAGTGTATATTTGATGGATCAAATAAGAAATTGCTCTCTCAATCCTAGGAAGAAAAAAGACCGGGTTGGGTACGACGCATAAGATGTTGACAGGTCCCAGGCACAGCAAACTTGTAAGTGGGACTGGGAACAGTGGCCACATTATTATACTTATATTATGAATCCCAATTATGCATAAACATAATCCATATGCTTATATTATGAATCACAATTAAACATATACTTAATCCATATAACTGCCAGTAGTATACTTTTGAGCTACATTATCAAAACAAGAAAGAATATCTATACAGAAGTGAAAATAGTCGATTGTCCAAACAAAACTACACAATATCAGAAGTTCGAAGTCAGTATATAAGTATTAAGAGCTTACTGAATGGGCACAGAAGAAGAAAATGACGGGGTCAGCACCATTCAGTTTTGACCAAATTGAAAACTTGAGACCAAGCACTAGCCCTACCAATATGACCATGATTAGTTCGGTCTCAGGTCAGGTGAAAACCAAAGCCGGTTCACTCAAACCGACGATAAACCAAACCAGCCAAATAAATACACATGTTTTCTTTTAGTTTGTATTTATAGATATAGATATTATATTAAATGTAAGTATAAGTCCCTAACAAATCATCATAATCATTCCCACAAATCAATATTTACATATCATCCTAACAATGTCGCGCCCACTCGAAAAATAATCCCCTTTACAACAGTCAAATGATATTATTATCCTCGCTACTTAATATTCCCTGCCATGAAGTCCTTTCATATCTTTTCCCTCGAATCAATTTCAGCCCATTTCCCTCATTTTCCCCCCAACAAACAGCAATTTTGCGCAAAATTTGATTCCTGAATTTACATTGTGATATGGCTAAAATCAGGACTAAATCGGAACCGTTCAAATCGGGCACGGATCTTAAAACTTACAAGGGCAAAACAGTAATTTCACCTACAAACGGGTCCGAGGTGAGAACCGCGTCCCTTCTCCAGGGCCCAATAATCCATAAACGGATCTATTCAATTGGATACGGGTCCCAACCCGTTACGAGTCAGTTCAGGAGGATAGGAAGAAATCCAGATTCGTCCTTATCCAAAGAGGTGGTTTTAACCACTTTATCCAGCAACACCGGGAAGTAGAGATTTGTTCTTATCTCGAAACGGATCTCTATGGCGACTATAAATATTCCCCTACCCCCTACCGTTATGAGGTAATGATACTTTGCCTACCTAAAGCTCTTTCATAATCTTTGCTGATTACTGACAAGAGCGTCGGAGGGTTCGTCGGAGGGATCTATCCCGATGTTTCGAACTTTGTGCAGGTCAACAGCAGCAGCGGGAATCCAGTCAAACGCCGATGGAAGTGCTCAAGTTTGACCTCTTCAATTCCCTACGAACCCACAAATTCATCTTATTGCCCCCACACCGAAATCAGCGGCAACAGATTGGCACCGTCAGTGAAAAATCGAATAGCAATCCGACCCTACCCCATCAGCAAAAGCGGTTCCTAGCTATGCCTCCAAGGAAAGGGAAGTCCACGGTTTCCAACCGTAGAACAACTCCCGCTCCTCCTCTGCCTCCAAAGGCTCTCCCTCCGCCCGTCCAGCCAATCCAGCCGCCGGCCCAGCAGCTCAGGTAACTGATCCCTCAACCTATTCAGCAGTCTGGACAGCCTTTTCCTCAGCAGCCTCACTACCAACCAGCCCATCAAGGACCTCAAGGGGCTGTTGGAGAACCCTCTCGCCGAAGTCGCCAAAAGCAACCCCTTCATCAGGTCCATGTCTCCATTCACAACCCTTCCTCCGACTCCATGACCTCCCATAGCCCCCCAACACCGAAAGATCTACGTGACGTTCTCATCAACCGACAAAACAAGATAGATATTCGGACCCGCTTGGATGAGAGGTGGACCCGTGATAGGATCCCCCGCCGGGAGCATCAAAGGGACCGATTCCCCCGTAGGCCGGATCACACAAGGTCTAACTCTCCCAGGAGGCAGAGGGAGTCGCCCCGGCACCATCAGAGGAGAAGTTGATCTCCAGTCGGCCGGCCCGCTCCTCGGGACCACCGAGAGCGGGAGGCCCCCGTCACGAGGGCAGAGTTCCAGCAGTTCCAGGAGGCAGTCTTGAGGGCCCTCAACGTTGCCCCAGACCAAGGTCAGCGAGCACCCAGTCCTCCACCTGCTCGGGGCCATAGGCGTTTCTCCAACCTGCCCGGGACTATAGGCACCGCACGCCCAGTCCTCAAGCAGCCCGGAGCTATCGTCGTCGCACTCCCAGTCCCCTTCCACACGAAAACAAATCTTGGGTTTCGGCAAGGCAAGACCGGAGGAAAGATTCGGTCTACCGTCGTCTCCACGAGATGTAGAGGCGCCTTGGCCGGTTAGACAAAGAAGAGGAGCAACGAGTGAGGAACTTCCGCCCCAGCAGACCTCCATTCTCTCGAACCATCATGGAGGCACCGGCCACAGACAACTTCAAGGATCCTCACTTCGAATCCTACAACAGGGAGTTCGACCCCGCTGACCACATTGAGAGTTTTAAAACTCTCATGATGATACATCAGGCGTCGGACGTTCTCCTCTGCAAGACTTTTCCGACCACTCTGAAGGGGCTTGCAAGGGAGTGGTACTCCCGTCTAGCCCCGACCTCCATCTTCTCCTTCGATCAGCTAGAAGCCCTTTTCCTGACTCACTTCGTGAGCAGCCGCCGAGCCAAGAAGACCAGCACCTCCCTCCTCTTGCTGCGCCAAAGGAAGGGTGAGCAACTGAGCGACTACGTCAAGCGCTTCACCGCGGAGGCCAGATCCATCGCCTCCCTGGACCAGTCCGTCGCTTCCGCCGCCTTCCAATCCAATGTCACCAACAACAGCCTCAGGGCATCCCTTGCCAAGAAGCCTCCTCGGAACTTCTCAGAATTCCTGCTTAGGAGTGAGAAGTACATTCGAACGGAAGAAGCCCTCTCCCGCCCTGCTTTTGAAGGGTCATCCTCCGGGAACAAACGGAAGGGCGCTGAAGAAAGAGCTAAGAAGCTCCAGAAAAACAACGTGGTCAGCGTCGCCCTCTTCCCCACTTCGAGAAGTTCACTCCGGTCAATGCGAGTGTCTCGGCCATCCTGATGGGGGTTGGGAAACAGAGGTTTCTTCCGCCCCCTCCAAAGATGAACACCTCAGGAAGAAGAGAAATCGGGACAAGTGGTGCCGCTTCCACAGGGACCACGACCACGACACGGATGACTGTCGGGCCCTGAAGGACGAGATTGAGGCCTTCATTCAGAGAGGGCAGCTCTCTAGGTTCGTGAGGAAGAACAAAACCGATCCACCTCCGCCCCCCAGGGGGACTAACAAGCGAACCGAGCAACATGCGAAGACCCCTGACGTCGAAGCCAAATCCATCCTACACCTCATACACGGAGGCCCAATGGGGGGAGATTCCAACTCCTCACCAAAAGCCTTCGTCCGAGAGGTGAATGCCGTACAGAACCATCCTCTCCCCAGGGGCCTTGGGGTTCCTGTTACGTTCTCTAATAGGGACTTGGAGGGCGTCCGAACCCCCCATTGCGATGCCCTTGTTATTAACCTCCGCATGGCCAACTTCGACGTACACCGGGTCCTAGTTGACAATGGCAGTTCAGTCAATATTCTCTTCTTGGAGGCATTCCAGGGCCTTCAGCTGTCAAGAGATCGACTCAAGCCAGCTGGTTACACTTTTCATGGATTCACCGGGGTGTCGATGACGATCGAGGGAGTTATAACCCTCGATGTGACTGCTGGCAAAACCCCGGTCACTCGGACCGAACCAATGGACTTCATGGTGGTAGACGTAAAACCCGCCTACAACGTCATCCTGGGTCGACCGGGTCTGGCCGCTTTCCAGGCCATACCATCGGCCTATCATATGAAAATGAAGTTCCCCACCTCGGCAGGAGTGGGAGAAGTAAGAGGGAGCCAGGAAGCGGCTCGTAAATGTTACATGACCTCAATGGGAGGGCCAGTCCTCTCCCTTGAAGCCCTCGAACTCCCACAAGGAAGTAGCTAGACCATCTCCGAACCGATCGACGAACTGGAGGAAGTAGCCTTCTCGGAAGAAGATGCCACCAAGGCATTTCAGATCAGCAAGGGACATCTCCCAATGTATAAGGGAGAACCGCGATCTGTTCGCCTGGACCGCAGCTAATATGCCTGGAATCTCAGAAGAATTCCTGATGCATCACCTCAGCGTTGCTCCGGGAATCAAACCTGTCCAGCAGAAGCGACGTAAATTCGCTCCCGAGCGCCAACAAACCATCAAAGAAGAGGTCGAGAAGCTCTTGAACGCTCGGTTCATCCAGGAGGTAAATTACCCCGAATGGCTATCCAATGTGGTAATGGTCAAAAAGGCCAACGAGAGTTGGAGAATATGTATCGACTTCACTGACCTCAACAAAGCGTGTCCGAAGGACTCATTCTCCCTCCCGAGCATTGATGCTCTAATCGAGACGACCTCCGGCCACGAACTCCTCAGCTTCATGGATGTCTTCTCTGGATACAACCAGATCCGGATGTTCCCTCCTGACATCCCGAAGACCTCGTTCGTAACCGACTAAGGCCTGTACTGCTACCGGGTCATGCCCTTCGGGCTGAAGAACGCCGGAGCCACGTACCAACGCCTTGTCAACAAGGTCTTTAGTGACCAGATAGGTCGTAACATGGAAGTCTATGTGGACGACATGTTGGTCAAAAGCGTCAGCGGGCGAGATCATGTCATCGACCTCCAGGAAGCTTTCGGGGTATTAAGAAGGCACAACATGAGATTGAATCCGAGCAAGTGCGCCTTCGACGTCTCGTCTGGTAAATTTCTCGGGTTCATGGTTAGCTAGAGAGACATATAAGCCAACCCTGAGAAGATCCAAGCCATACTCAATATGGCTCCCCCCTCTAATGTTAAAGAAGTGCAGAGGCTCACGGGACACCTCGCAGCTATAGGACGTTTCCTCTCCAAATCAGGGGAGAAATGCCTCACGTTCTTTAAAGCCTTGAGAGGAGCGAAGGGCTTTGAGTGGAGGCAACAACAGCAAGAGTCTTTCGATCAACTAAAGGCCTATCTGGTAAACCCCCCACTCTTGAGCAAGCCGAAGCCTGGTGAAGCCCTCTACATATACCTGGCAACTTCGGAACAGATCCTCAGTGCCGTCCTGGTAAGAGAGGATGATAAGATGCAACGACCCATCTACTCTGTGAGTAAAGTCCTTAGGGACGCAGAACTCCGCTACACGAAGGTAGAGAAGATGGCTTACGCATTGGTCATGGTGGCACGGAAACTTCGCCCCTATTTTCAGTCCCACTCGGTGGTCGTTCTCACCGACCAGCCGCTGAAGCAAATTCTCCACAAGCCCGAGACATCGGGACGTCTAATGAAATGGTCCATAGAGCTGAGCCAGCACGACATCAGCTACCAACCCCGAACTGCTATCAAGGCACAAGCCTTAGCAGAGTTCATTGTGGAGAGCACCATCCCCGGCCCATGTGAGTCGGTTGAGGAACCCTCGGTCTGGACCGTGTATGTTGACGGGTCCTCGTGCGCCGACGGAAGTGGGGCAGGGGTCATCTTGACCGGCCCAGATGATTTCGTTTGGCAATACTCCCTCCATATAAGCTTCCGTGCGTCGAACAACGAGGCTGAATACGAGGCCCTTATAGCAGGACTCTGTATGGCTCGCAAAGCAGGGGCCAAACGTATCAAGATCTTCAGTGATTCACAGCTAGTCATGAACCAAGTGTCTGGCGAGTACGAAGCGAGAGACGAGCGCATGCCCAAGTACTTGGCTAAGGTTAAGAGGCTACTGGCCTTATTTGACGATGCTCAGCTCCAGCGAGTCCCCTGAAAGGAAAATGCACAGGCGGACGCCCTCTCAAGGCTCGCCTCCTCCTCCCTCCAGGGTTTGGAGCGAACCGTCTTGATAAAGGTCCTCCTGAGACCCAGTATCGAGGAAGACAGCTCAGAACCAATGGAAGCCCTGCCCCTAACACTTGGGGAAAATTGGATGAAACCCTTGCTCAAATACCTTAGAGACGAAGTTCTTCCAGCTGAGCTGACCCCAGAGAGGCTAGAAGAGTCAGGACCAGAGCCGAGCAGTACACACTCATTGAAGGAGTCATGTATAAACGCTCCTATACTCAGATAGACGGCAGACCCTATCTAAAATGTTTCTCCCCCGAAGAAGCACACTATGTCCTGAAGAGGCTCATGACGGAATGTGTGGCGCGCACTTGGGAGCAAGATCCCTAGCCCGTAAAATTTTAAATTACGGCTACTTCTGGCTCACGCTTCTTAGCGACTCTGAACAGTACGTCCGCCAATGCGGCTCCTGGCAAAGATTCTCTCCAATCCGTCGCTTGCCGCAAGCCCAGCTCTCCTCCTTAGCCAGTCTGATCCCATTCGCAATGTGGGGGATGGACTTGCTCGGACCGTTCCCCCCTGTGCCAGGCCAACTGAAGTTTCTCGTCGTGGCAACAGATTATTTCTCCAAGTGGATCGAGGCCTAGCCCCTCGCAACCATTACAGAGAACAAGGTCCAGAAGTTATTCTGGAGGAACATTGTATGTAGGTTCGACGTACCCCGTATCCTAGTAACCGGCAACGGAACTCAGTTCATAGGGACAACTTTTCACAACTTCTGCACCGACCATGGTATCCAAAAGCAGTTCTCCTCAATATCTCACCCTCAATCCAACGGCCAAACGGAGAACGCTAACCGACAAATACTCTCCGGCCTAAAAAAGAGACAAGATAAATCCACCAAAGGGTTGTGGGTCGAACAACTTCCTAATGTGCTATAGAGTTATCGCACCACAAAGAGAGCCCCGACAGGAGAGTCCCCTTTCAATCTCACTTATGGCTTCAAAGCCATCATCCCCCTAGAGGTTGGCCTACATTCGCCCTGTTTGATCACCTACAATGAAAAACAGAATGCGAACTAGCTTCGCAACAACTTGGACCTCCTCGATGAGATCCACGAAAGATCCGCCATCCGACAAGAAACCTACCGACGTAGGATAACACAGTCCTACAATAAAAAAGTCCACCCCGCTAATCTTAAAGAAGGAGATCTAGTACTCCGGAAGCTGTCAATCTCTTTCCCAAGCAAGAAGGGCAAACTGGCACCCAACTGGGAAGGTCCATATAGGGTCTCCAAAGTTATCCGCCCTGGAGCGTATCAACTCGAAGACCTGGGGGACAAGAGAATACCGAGGACATGGAACGCGGAGCAGTTGTTGAAGTACCAGGAGGGTGTTTGAATACCGCTCCAAGCAACTTCTCCAAGAATGTTCTCCAGAAAACATGTTAAAGTTCTCTTTTTTCTTTATCAAAGTGTAATGGCGGTACGCAACTTAGAAGCGGCCGCCTAAGTGTTTTCAATAAAAGTGATCTACTCCTGCAAGTTCTCTATTCTGGGCATTCTAATTGTACTACTTTTACGCTTATAAAAAATATATATATAATAATAATAATAATCAAACTCATTAAAACAACAAGTTCAGAGTCTAACACTTGGTTCGATGCGACTTCTGCTACTCGCGAACGAGCGAGTACGGAGTAGCTCGCCATTCGAAATTGCTCCCACAACTGTTGATATTCTCTAAACGACAAGCTTGGAGTCCAACACTTGGCTCGATTCCGCTTTAACTACTTGCTTATAAGCGAGTACGAAGCGGTTCACCATTCGGAATTGCTCCAACAGCTGTTGATATTCTCTAAACGACAAGTTTGGAGTCCAACACTTGGTTCGATGTGACTTCTGCTACTTGCGAACGAGTGCGAAGTAGCTCACCATTCGGAATTGCTCCCACAATAGTTGATACTCTCTAAACAACAAGTTCAGAGTCCAACACTTGGTTCGATTCCGCTTTAACTACTAGCTTATAAGCGAGTACGAAGCGAGTCACCATTCAGAATTGCTCCTACAACTGTTGATACACTTGCAAACACTAGCAAAACACAAACTCTTACAAGAAGCTCGAAGTATATTATTTCAAAATTTGAGGTACAAGTCTAATTATAGACCAAAAACTCATTATTACATCGAAATACAAGGCTCCTATGAAACGAAGACTACAAGATTACAAAATTCCATCATAACCCCTCCTAGGGAACGGGATACATTAAGCAACAAACGGGTCGAGAGCGCTGTGCTGCTGCCTCAGTGTCGTAGAAGTCTCTAACCTGGCGAGCCGAGTAGCATCTTCAGCACCTAAGAGCCTGAGAGTCGCCCCAACAGATGCTCTGCTCGATGAGCCGGCCACACCGCTCTGTGCGTCCCCAGGGTGCCTCAAGACGGGGGGCAAGCGTAGCGCCAACTCGTGGAACGACTTTCCTTGTGCGTACCCACCTCAGGGGCCAGAAGTGCTCCGGACATTACTCCCCTCAAAAAGCCGTCGTAGGCGAAGGTTCTCTGCCTCTAGCTCCACGACCCGTTCCTTCAGCGAGTCGTCCGTCACTCTGATCTTCAGACGAGACATTCGACTCGAGCTACCCCTGCGAGAGGCCTCGGAGATAGCCCTCCGAAGATGTGTCGCCTCCAGGCTCTTCTCTAGCACTACGTTCTTCAACCCGTCTCTCTCAGCCCTGGCATCGAATAGAGACAGGTGAAGAAACTTAAGTCTTAAGCCTTGGCTAACGGCCATCGAGGTACACGTCTCCGCCCCTTCAGAGGGCAATTCACGAGCCTTCTCCTTTAGGCGTTTCAACTCGAAGTCTCGACGGGCCAACGTTAGCTTTAGATAATTCAACTCCGACTCGGCTTTATACAACCTCTCTCGAGTTCAAGCGAGGCCCAGCTTCGTGACCCCCAGACCAGATCGAAGGCGTGACACTTCGGCAATCTCAGATACTTCGACCATTTGAGATACTTTGGCGATCTGAAAAAGCCAAGAACACGAAGATACTAAGTTTAAACGAAGCTACTACGAGATAACTCAGAAGCAAATCAAACACAAGTTTCTATGAACACTTAGCCAAAAAATAATTCATTTCATTAAAATTCAAGAATTACAAGCGGTGGCCAGTCCGCGATTAGGCAACATTTATTGACAAAACACATGAATTACAACAGGTCAAGGCCGGACCTCTTTGCTGTGTTCGCCGGTCGCTGTAGGCTCCGACCCTTGCATGGCGGTGACGATCGCCAAGGGCATGGCCTCCGAACCGGTCTCCACTTCGGCCTCAACCTCGACGTCGTCCTCTTCTTCACCCTCTTCGGAGGTGTCGTCGAACCCCGGGACGGGGTCGGGGAAGAGGCGCCATCTGGTGTAGTCTACCTTGGGGTAGCTCTCCTTCACTTGCGCAATCGCCCGGGCGTAGGCCTTTGCCATATTGACGGCGAGGAACCCCTGCGCACTCTCCATGGCCTCAGCCTCCGCCTCCTTGGCAGCGACGATCTTAGCAGCGGCGACGGCGTCCTCCTTGTCCTTCGCTGCCGACTCCTTCTGTTGGAGCAGAACGGCGATGTCGGCCTCTAGCTTCGCCACAAGACCATCGAGGTACTCCATCCTCGCCGTCTTCCCCTTGGCTTCGGCCTTCAGCTGCTCGTGCTCCTTGGCGATCCGAGCCTTCTCTGTCCGAGCTCCATCCGTCTCTTGCTTCAATTCTTTCTCCAGTTTGGTCATCTTTTCCATTAGATGACCGAAGTGGCAAGTTATCTACAAAAAGAAAACAAAGCCGCATTAAGAACTCAGAAATAATACAAGTGTTCAACAAACAAGGAGAGCGATCTCGAGCGCGTCGTCTCCTACCCCGCCGGCGTCCATGGCAGCCCTGTCCTTCGGCATGGCAAGATGCCGACAGCCTGCATACTCGATGACGAGTCCCCTAGGAACCCATCGAGCATCTGAACCTGCCAATATGGGACGAAGATCTTCTTGTGCTCCTCGGTCAGGAACACCTCGGTCTCGACCGTCAGAGGCACGACCTCCATACCCAAAGCATCTGCTATGGGGAAAGCCCTCGCCTCTGCCGAAGGCGCTGCGGGGGTCGGCGACCGCTGCACAACGGCGGCCTGCACCGTTGTCTGCTCTACGGCCGAGGCAACCGACTTCGGTCTCGGTGAGGACACCTTCGAGACGACCCTCTTCCTCTTCCTCGGGGCCTTGCTGCTCAGAACCCCGCGCTGCGCCAGCATAGAATCGAAGTCCATGGTTTCTGCACGAAAAAGAAAAGAGATTATGCACAAGTAAAGCCAACTCAAAAATAAAAAAGGAAAAAAAAGAAAAAAAGGTAAACCGCATACTGGGGTTTATACGGCTGAGAACCCCCTGAAGAGCACCTCCTCGGTCAAGTCCTGCCAATCGAACTTCGGCCGGTCAAGAAGCGTCCGAACCTTCTCTTTTTCGTCAGGGCTGAGCACCGGACCCTCCTTCACCCTCCTCGACACCTCTTCGACCCAAGTTGTCGGGATGCTCCACGGCTCTCGACTCCGGATGAGAAAGTACTTGTCCCTCCAGTACTTTATCAAGTCAGGGTAACTGACGAGCCTGGCGCCATGCCTCAGAGCCAGGTAGAACCTGAACTCCGACTTATGCTGCTGATGAAGCCGGTATACGGTCCGGAGCACCCTTAGATCGGTACTAGCTCCGCTGCTTGACAGTGGAGAATGAACCCATTGATCAGCCTCCACACGTTTGGCATGAGTTGAATTGGGCTGATCCGAAACCACCACAGCACCTCGACGACAAAGGGGTGAAGAGGCAGCTGCACCCCGGCTATGAAGGCGTCGGCCGGCCAGAAACACATATTCACCGGCATCGGAGAATTGGCCCTCACTCCAGGCCCGGGCAACATCAGCTTGAACTCCTCGGGGATCTGAAAACACTCCCGAACAGACGCCATATTGGCCTCGTTGAGTATAGAAATCGTTTCGTCGGCCTCCGAAGTCTCCCTGGCGGCATTCTCTTCGAAGCTCCGCCCCATGCCGTACATGATACGTTCGGCATGCTCCTCCGGCAGTTCCCAAACCCTCTGAAGTCCGTCAGAACCCCGGGCATCCTGCCGAACTCCCCCATCCTCTGTTGGTCCTCAACTACAATCTCCACTACGACCGAAGAGGGCCCTCCTACGGCTTTGCCTTTGTCAACTGGAGGAGCTTGGCTCAAGGCAGGCACATGAACGAGAGTGGGGGAGGTCTCTGGCCTCGGGGGAAAGCTAGACATTCTTTAAAAATAAGCTAAGTGTTAAATTACCTTGAAGTGACAGCGACGGTCGGAAAGATCACCGAAAATTAGTAAAACCTCTCCTGAAGCTCCCGCTAGTGAAAATGAGTCACCTGAGTAAAAACTAGAAAAGTGAACAAGTGAGGAGTGGGGGTGAAGTTTTATAGAGGCGGCACACAAATCGAGATTAAAAGGCCTCAAAGACTCAAAAGCCCGGCCCATTTAACACAAGACAAGAAAATAGAGAAACTCAACAGGCCTTTGACCGGTCAACGGTCAAACGGTCAGCGCGCCACATGTCATTCTCCTGGACTTCGGCAACCTGTGCCGAGCACTTTTGCCACCAACGTCCAAATGCGAGAAAAATCATTCTCCTGGACTTTGGCAATGTGTGCCGAGCACTCTTGCCACCGACATCCAAATACGAGAAAAATCAATCTTCAGGACTTCATCAACCTGTGCCGAGCACCCTTGCCACCGACGTCCAAATGTGAGAGAAATCAATCTCCTGAACTTCGGCAATGCGTGCCGAGCACTCTTGCCATCGACGTCCAAATGCGAGAAAAATCAATCTCCTGGACTTCGACAACCTGTGCCGAGCACTCTTGCCACCGGTGTCCAAATGCGAGAAAAATCAATCTCCTGAACTTTGGCAACCTGTGCCGAACACTCGTGCCACCGACGTCCAAATGCGAGAAAAAATCTCTCCTGAACTTCGGCAACGTGTGCCGAGCACTCGTGCCACCGACGTCCTAATGTGAGAAAAATCTCTCCTGGACTTCGGCAACGTGTGTCGAGCACTCGTGCCACCGACGTCCAAATGTAAGAAAAAATCTCTTGGACTTCGGCAACGTGTGCCGAGCACTCGTGCCACCGATGTCCAAATGTGAGAAAAAAATCTCTCCTGGACTTCGGCAACGTGTGTCGAGCATTCTTGCCACCGACGTACAAATGTGAAAAAAAAATCTCCTGGACTTCGGCAATGTGTGCCAAGCACTCCTGCCACCGACGTCCAAATGTGAGAAAAAATCTCTCCTGGACTTCGGCAACGTGCGCCGAGCACTCGTGCCACTAACGTCCAAACGTGAGAAAAAATGATGTAAAACGTAATCCTAAATATAGAATTTCCAAGAGTCTTAATGGATTAATTTTACCAACACGTAGTACGAATCAAAGTTAGAAATTTTAAACAGTTAATCGGTTTGATGGATTTTCAAGAACTGAATCACGTTTAACAATCCTAGTTAATAATTCAATTCTAACAATCAATAATTAAATCCCTAAGTGTTCTTAGCAAGTAAAAGATTCAATATTGATTTGTACTCTAATCAAGTAGGTGGAACGCTCAATCTCAATATTTGTGGTCGACAGTTAAATTGAATAATATAATAGAGATGATAAAGTAGTATAACACAAATACTTGAGAATTGGAAAGAGTATACCGATGGTTTGAAGAACTCGGCATAGATCTCGGAAGAGCACAACAATGGCAGCAACAACTTCAAGAGCACTGGCAGCAAAAGCAAGGGCTGGCGATCTGGGCTGGCGTCGGCGCTCGGGAGGAGGCACAGCGGAAAGGAGTCAGAGGTCTGGTCGGAGCACAAGGAAACAGCACAGAGGGGATCTGGCACAGGCTATCGCTGCTGCAGTTTGTTGAAGGCGTCACAGGGGATCTGGGCGTCGAGGTGCAGGGCAATGCAGTCGCTGTAGAGGCACAGCAGGATGATGGGGAAGCCAGAGGGGTGCTGAAGAGGTGATCGGGAGATGGTTGAAGTAGGGGATGACAGCGCGAGGTAGGATTTTAGATGGCAGTCGGGAGATGGGTTTGGAGGGAGGTCGGTGCAAGGGATGAAGGGGTCGAGAGCTAGAAGACGGGTAGGAGGTAGGGTTTTCAAGTTGGGAGTGGGCTAACATGGAAGAAGACGATGGAGAGAGAAGGGGATTAGGGTTGGGTTGATTTTATTTGGGGGTAGATTTTAGAGTTAATAACTAATCCTAAAATTGTATTATAATTTATCACAAACCCTAATAATTGGATCTCGATTGTATCACACAAAAAGAGACGTGAAGAGCAAAACTCAACACAATATTTTTTTAATCAATGACATCATTCTCATTAATCTCAGGGCCTATAAATAGGCTTAAAACAAATCTTGATACAAATCTCAAAAGATTCTAAAAATCTCAAAAATATTCTAATGCAAAAAGAAAGATTACATATTGCTATAATTGCCAAAAAAACAAATATGATACTGAAATAAAATACTAAATTAAATAGAATTGATGTCCTCATCAAAAAGCATTGACTGGTCAACAGTCAACGGTCAACTTAACACGTGTCATCCTCTCGAAGTCCCTCTCGACTTCGGCAGCATTCGTCGAACCCCCTCGACCTCGGCCTCCACCCAGACACGTGTCAACCTACCGAAGTGGCTAAAGGGGGTCGGCAACTGGTGCAGAGCGCTCTTGCCACCGACCCCCGAACGAAGGAAAAATGTCTGCGCCAGGGGAGCCGTCCGATTGTTCAGAAATTCGTGCCAAAGTCAGATGGACGTCCCAGATCATGCCACGTCATAAATACCGTGATTAAATCCTTTTTCTTATTTATTAATTCGAATTAATTATTTAAAATTTGCAAGAAATGGTTAAAAAATCAGGAAAATTAATTAAAAATTCTAAAAAAAGATTATAAATTTGGGAAAATATTTTTTGAGCCCCTGGATAAATAATTATTGATTAGAACGGTTAATTAGTACTCTTTGAAAATAGATCACCACTTTGCAAAATTAAATAAATGATTCGAAAAATAATTAAAAAATCTGGAAAAATCACCAAAAATCCAGAAGAACCTAAGAATGATTTTGGGTGTGCTGCCAGCTCGGAAAAACACAGTTACTACTCGAATAAGATCTGAACTCCCTTTAAGAACCCCGATAAAGTCTCGTACGCCATTAAAACAGTGAAACTACTCCCCAAAGGCTGTAATATACAGTCTTTAGGAATAGGGGGCTCGTGATATGGCTAAAAATAGGATTAAATCGGAACCGTTCAAATCGGACACGGATCTTAAAGCTTACAGGGACAAAATGGTAATTTCACCTACAAACGGGTCTGAGATGGGAATTGGGTCCCTTCTCCAAGGCCTAATAACCCATAAACGGATTTGTTCAATTGGATACAGGTCCCAACCCATTACAAGCCAGTTCAGGAGGACAAGGAGAAATCCAGATTCGTCCTTATCCCTAAGGGGTGGTTTTAACCACTTCTATCCAGCAACACCGGAAAATAGAAATTTGTTCTTATCTCGAAATGGATCCCTACGACGACTATAAATACCCCCTACCCCCTACTGTTACGAGGTAATGAATTGTTGCCTACCTAAAACTCTTTTATAATCTTTGCTGATTACTGACAAGAGTGTCGGAAGGTTCGTCGCCGGGATCCATCCCGGTGTTTCGAACTTTGTGCAGGTCAACAGCAGCAGCGGGAATCCAGTGAAACATCGGTGGAAGTGCTCAGGTTTGACCTCTTCAATTCCCTACGACCCCACAAATTCATCTGATTGCCCCTACACCGAAATCAACGGCAACACATTGGTAGCACCAAAACTCTGAATCAGGTTGGCTGTCAAAAAAACAAATTGCAATAATCATGTATAAATAGTAGGATGACACATACTGAGAAGAAAATCACGGATTCATTTAAGATATGGACAGAAGGTTGCAAACTATCGGTACAGAAGAGTTTAGATAGGTGAGGGCGAACAATTGGTTAGTGCAGATGCAAATCAACAAGGTCTTTGATACGGAGGAAATTTAAAACAATGTTTAACAGAGGTTGAGTTTGAATGGGGGTGGCATGAGATTGGCAATAGGGCAGGGGTATTCTTGTCATATTGCCCTTGCACCATTGAGTATTATTATTTCATCAGTTTTAAACAGCTCATTACTGGAGGGACTATTATGAACAGGGGCAAAGCCCGAACATTTTTGTCGGGGGACCAAGAGAAAATTCTATAGCTGTGTGTGTGTGTGTGTGTGTGTGTGTGTATATATAGGCTAAAATTGAAAAAAAAAAAAACCCTAAACTATCCCATATATGCAGAAAACCTCACTCACCTTTTTTTATGCAGAAAACCGCACTCAACTATGGTGCGAAAAACCACATCATGACTCCGTTAGGGTTCCATTATACGGATGGTTTTTCGCACCCATAGTTGAGTGCGGTTTTCTGCATTAAAAAAAGGTGAGTGAGGTTTTCTGCATAAAAAAAAGATGAGTGAGGTTTTCTGCATATATGAGATAGTTTAAAAAAGGTGAGTGAGGTTTTCTGCATATATGAGATAGTTTAAGAGAGTTTTTTCAATTTTAGCCTAATGGAACCCTAACGAAACCCTAACAGAGTCATGATGTGGTTTTTCGCACCATAATTGAGTGTGGTTTTCTGCATAAAAAAAGGTGAGTGAGGTTTTCTGCATATATGGGATAGTTTAGGGTTTTTTTTTCAATTTTAGCCTATATATATATATATATGAATTTTTTTCATAATTTTTAGGGGGGCCAAATAATAAACTTAAGTGATATTTTTAAAATTTTAAATATTCCTAAGGGTTTTTTTTTAAATTTGGGGGGGCCCGGGCCACCCCAGGCCCTGACATAGCTCCGCCACTGATTATGAAATGGGCCCTACTTTGTTAGGGATGAAAACATGGTATTAATTTCTGAGGGATGAATACGTAAATATGCAATTTGTTAGCGGCCAAAACGTAGATAGGTACTATCTAAAATACATAATAAAAAATAAATAGAGTATTAATATATAGAAATTAGTGATAATTACATAAAAACCCTTTAGGTATCTCCAAGATAACAAGAACCCCCCTATAGTATTTCCTAAACACATTCACACCCTACAAATAATTAATACCCAAAATGCCCCATTCTCCTTTCTCCTGGTCTTTTTCATCCATTCTTGTGAACCCTACCACCAGCACGGCACCACCCTCCCCTCCAAATCTAGAGGCGTTGGACCTTCACATTGACCAACCCACTTTAAAGTAGCCCTTCGAGGGAATTGGGAAGGAACCAGAAGGCAAGGAGAAATTTGTAGAAGACTCGGTTTGTCAAGCCTAGTAGATCTTGTTAGATAAATTATTAGATACATTGATATATCTATTGTTAGAGATATACAGCTGAGATTGTATTTTGAATCATATATATACTGACCTTTAGTGTCCAATAATAATCAATTCATCTTTTCTCCTAATCTCTCTATATTATCTTAACATGGTATTAAGCAACCATAATCTCACAAATCCATTCACATATCCCTGATAAAATAAATAAATAAATAAATCCCTACCTCCAAAATAATATCTCCGGCGTCGACATCCCAAACTCCCGAACTCTCTCACAATCCCGCTGCAACCCCTCTCCCAAAGTCCCTCAACTCCCGGCATCTCCCACATCTCGATCCCAACAACCCCTGATTCTCCCGTCACAATCCCCACCGTCAAACTTTTCCTCCTCGTCGTCCCTCTCCCAATCTCGAACTCCTGCATCCTGATCCAAAACCCTAGCCAAACCCTAGCCGCCACTCCTAAAAATCCTAAATCATTCCGATCCCTATTCCACCTTCTCCCTCAAATCCTTATCCAAACTGACCTGAACCACCTTATCAAATCCCACTAAGATCCAAATAAGATCCCTATGCCTGAAATCCTAACTATTTGAAACCCAAATACCCGACCACCCTATACCCAAAAATTCATACACACAAACCCGAACCCAGTTTTTAGTTTTTTTTAAAAACCCAACCCAAACCCAACCCGACCCAATCCAAACCCAAAACCTCACTTCTCTCTCCTCCCGCTTTACAGCCGATCGCCACTGTTGTCGACCGTCGCCCGCCATCAGCTTGAAAAAAAATAAATACAAAAATAAAATAAAAAATAGCAGGTAATAGTGCTCCTCCATAGAACCTCAGTTTCGTCAGTCTCTTCCCGTCTCCACCAGCTTCCCAGTTGCAACCTCCCGCGGGCTTCGCCACAGCCCCATGCCTTGTCCTGACCATCGCAGCACTCCTTTCACTTCACTCATCCCTCCTCCCAGCGTCAGCAACAACATAACCATTCCAATACCTGCCTCCTTCCGATGCCAACATTAACAGCACCATCCCAATCCTCGTCCAGATCCCAATAACAACAACAGCAGCACCTTCATCCCCATTCATGCCTCTTCCCTCCTCCCCACGTTAGCAATAGCAGCACCATCCTAATCCCTCCCACCTCTCTCCTCACGTCGATAGCACCATCAGCACCATCAGCACCATCACTATCCTCATCCCGACGACAACAACAGTGCGACTTTCATCCCGATCCGTGCAGCAGTAGCACCAGCCCATACCTCCTCTCTGTACTCCCTGTACATCTCGCGCCATGGTCATCACTACAGCTTTGCCATATTCTTCTGATTGGGCCAACCATCAACATCGCCTCTTTCAACTAGAACTCAAGCTTTTGGGCTAATCTGCCAATGCTCGCTTCTCTGCCCCTGCATTTTTTGTTACTCCTAGTATGAATTCTTCATAAATTATAGATTCTGGTGCATCACATCATCGTACTAGTGATTATAATCTGTTCACCACCAGCACTGCACTTCTCTCTCACTCTCTATCCCTACACACACAACCGATGGCTCGCTTCTTCTCACTACACGCTCAATATCTAATAGCTCTCCCACTTTCATATTGTATTTTGTTCTTTACGCTCCTCATTTATCTATGAACCTTATTTCCATTAGTGCTCTATGTGATAGTGGTCTTGTCGTTACCTTCGATTCTTTAGGTTGTTCGATAGAGGATCCAGTTAGTGGACATGAGATTAGGCGTGCTAGTTGATACAGTCATCTATTTCATCTAGATTTTCTCCATGTACATGGATCTCATTTTAGTTTTGCTGGTGTCCTGACATCTGCTGGCGATCTACAGTACAGACGATTAGATCATACTAGTAAGTCTCGCCTAAATAGTTTAACCAGTAGTGGTGCCATATGCCGTATGTCTTTTACACATTTGTCCATTTATCAGGATTGTAAGTTGGCAAAACACATAGCACTTCCTTTTAGTAATAAAAGCACTTTCCAGTCCACTCGTCCCTTTCAGCTTATTCATTTTGACAAATAGGGACCCTCTTCTGTACCTTCTAGCAAAGGCTATCTCTATTATGTTAGTTTCATAGATGACTTCATTCGCTACACCTGGGTGTTCTTTTTACGCCAACAATTTGAAACTTCTATTGTTTACTATGCCTTGAGACATGATTCATACTAAGCTCGGTGTGCGCATCCAGATTTTTCGCTCCGACGATACTCGTGAGTACACTTTCACCACTATGAGATCGATTCTTCAATCTTACAGCACCCTTTTTCAGCAACCATATCCTCACACACATGAATAGAATGCCGTAGCTGAACACAAACATCATCACATTCTTGAGACGTTCGCGCTCTCCTACTCTCTTTCCTTGGTTCCTCGGACTTTTTGGGTTGAAGCTGTCATGACCTCCATCAGCCTCATTAACATCACTCCATCGTCAACCCTATTTGATAACATGTCGCATGAGGCCCTTCACAATTCTCCGTCGGATTATAGTATGCTCCATACCCTTGCATGCACCTATTACGTCATTCTCCTTTCCACCGAGCACACAAAGCTAACTACATGGGCAGCTAAGTGTGTTCACCTAGGTATCAATTCTGAGCACAAGAGATATCGTCGCTATGATCCCTTAGCGTGTCGTCGTCGTATCTCCCGTTATATCACCTTTGAGGAAGACTCCCCTTACTACCTGTCCTCCCCTGGGGATATTCGTTTTCTCAATTCCCCGGTTTCCTCCACTACCTCCCTAGATACATCATCACGAATTCCCTTCGATCCCACCCCTCCTAGCTCCACTCCCACCTCCCATAGATACGTCCCTCACCGCCTGTATCACCAACACCACAGGCACCTACCCTACCTACATCACCTTTCCACCTTCACAGTCTACACATCAACCTACCCATTCCATTTTGGGTATCTTACCGACACATTTTACATTGGATGCCATTGTTCCTCCTAACCAGTTTGGCTTTGCCACCCTAGCATCTTACTCACAGTTCCATGTATATCTCACCGCCATACACTCCACACGTGAGCCCAAATCTTATCAGGAAGCTATTCAACATCCTGAGTGGCAGGAAGCTATAGTCGAGGAGTTCAGTGCATTTGATCAGACTGGCACTTTGAATGTTGTTCCACTACCAGATGGAATCGAGCATGTTAGTTGAAAGTGAATCTTTAAGGTCAAATATCGACCTGATGGCTCCATTGAGGGACACATGGCTCGTCTAGTTGCCAAAGATTTTACATAGGAGCATGGTATTGATTATTATGAGACTTGCTCCGGTGACACGGATGATTACAGTCCGCACTCTCCTTGCAGTTACCGCCATCCGTCAGTAGCCGTCAGTGCAAATGAACGTGAAGAATGCATTTCTTCATGGTACCTTATCTGAGGTTGTTTACAAGCAGCCTCCTCTTGGCTTCACCACACCTTGTCATGTTTATCGTTTACGCCGAGCTATATATGGTCTTAAACAAGCTCCTCGAGCTTGGTTTGAGTGCTTTCGACATGTCATCAGACAGGTAGGTTTTAGTCAGAGCTCACAAGATCACTCTATGTTATGCGGTCATACATCAAGGGAGGATATTTCTACTGTTATATGTTTATGATATGATTATTACTGGAAATGACTCGGCAAGCATTGCATCCACTCAGAGATACCAACAGTTTCATATGAAGAATTTTGGCAGACTATGTTATTTTTTGGGTTTAGAGATTGCTCAAAACTCTTGGAGGATACACATTTCTCAGCAGAATTATACATCAAACATTATTTCCGCTATAGCTCTATCTGACAGTCGATCAGCTAATACTCCATTAAAGCTTCACATGAAACTTCGATACTTCGTCCCATATATGGTGAGCTCCTCCCCGATCCTACTAGATACAAGCAGATTGTTGGACAACTTGTCTATTTGTGCATGATCAGACCCGATATTGCTTATGCAGTCAGTAATGTCAGCCAATTTTTTCCAGCTCGTCGACCAGTTCACAACAATGCTCTTCTTCGGATCCTCAGATATCTTCGAGGCACAATCACTTGCTCATTATTCATGACTTCTACATCTAGAGTGAAGCTTAGTGCATAATCTGATTCAGATTAGGCAGAAAATCCTACTATCAGACAATCTACTACAGATTTATGTCTCTTTCTTGGTGATTCGCCGAACTCATGGCGAAGCAAGAAACAAGCAATAGTTACATGTTCTTCCAGAGAATGAGTCCAGAGCAATAGCAGTTACTAGAGAGATTGTTCATGTTTAATGGCTATTATAATATATGAGTGTCACTCTTGCAGGAGTTACTCCTCTTCACTGTGACAACCGGAGTGTCGTGCATATTGCAAGTAACCTGATCTTTCATGAGCGAACGAAGCACATGGAGATTGATTGCCACTATGTACGTGAGTGCTTTGAGGCAGAGACCATTTTACTTTATTATGTGACTTCGTCACGAAGACAACAAACTTCTTTACGAAATCTCACATTGTCCAGAGATTTAGATACTTAGTGGGCAAGCTCACACTGGTAGACCCACTGTGAGTTTAAGAGGGGGTGTTAGATATATATGTTAGATATATTATTAGATATGTTAGATATATTATTAGGTACATTGCTAAATCTATTGTTAGAGAAGTACAACTCTGATTGTATTTTGGATCCTATACATACTGGCCTTTAGTGCCAAATAATAATCAAATAATCAATTCATCTTTTCTCCCAATCTCTCTCTGCTATTTTAACAAATCTAAAATACACAAAAGCGCTCTACCTATAGACGATTCGGCATTGGGTGTTTGAATGCAAAGTCAATGTGGAGATTGTTTGTGCCTTAGCATCTAAACCAAATTAGAACAATCGACTGTCCATAACGGACATTCAGCTGCCCCAATCTATCCTGGTCCCTGTTCCACAACAGTCAACTATCCATTATGGCTAGGTGACTGTCCTGGCCAGCACAGAATTCAAAATTTTTGGGTTTAGGTATCAAAACCCATATGCATTTCCTATTTAATATGTGTCATTTTGGGGCTATATAAGGAGATGTTAAGGCTTTCTCTTGGGTTATGAAAAATACTTGAAAATTACTATGGTTTGATTGAGAGTTATTGTAAGCAAGGATACCACTTCATGACCTTATGGAGAGAGATTGGTGAGTTTTGTGTTGAGGTATTTGTTATTCCACATTGTTTGAGGGAACAATTGTTCTCCATATTGTACTATTCTTCTTGATAGCGGATTGTCTCTGGTTGTCTTCCCAAATATTGTGTTAGATCTAGTCTATTTATTGATTTCTCATTTTTGTCCGTTGCTTGATGAAACCATAGTCAGCCAGATCGTCTCCACTAGTTCCGCTGCTCATCAAAGGGGGAATCTTTATTTCCCAATAGATTTCTCCCCAACTTAAGCCCTTTTGCTCGATGGAGGACTAATCTCCAAACTTTCATCTTCTACTTATGACTTTAAATTAGGAGAAAGAAAGAGAGTAGAATCCTGGTTTTGTCAGCTAAGCAAACGTTATCATAATAAAAGAAGTTTCTAAATGCTCGTGAGCATTACAACATACCTAGAAAAGTACTATGATGGTTTCTTTCTACTTTTTTCCTTAAATACAAGTGGAAAGAAAAATTCTTTGAAATTGATATGTTAATTGAATGATCCGAGTCCAAGTCCAATTGCTGCAAATCAGAGCTCTAAGTTCTTTCTTACCCTCTGTCTCCCCACAGAGTGATATAAGGAACTATGAATAGATAACTCATTTGATACAGATATGTTGTTCAATAGTCATAAAAAAATGAAGTTTATGTTGTAAAGTGGATTAATAAGGATGCACACAAATATAAAAAAAATCTAATTCAGAAATTGCATGGAACCAAAAATGAATAGTTTATTATGAATCGAGTGTGGACATTTTGATTCTAAATAAATTCCTTAAATCCTTAATTGTCTTTATGGTAAGTAATAATGACCATAACCATAAAGGTTATTTATAATATGTTACAAGTCACAAATTCGGGATTTGGGCAAAAATCGACAAATTCAGTAAAAGTCCAGTAAAAATCAAGACTTTTCATTGTATAGTATATATATTTTTCTATGCCTAAATGTATTTATATATGTATATATGTACGAATCTGTCTATATATATTTGTACTTATATGTATATATATAAAATAGGTATATTCACAATATCTTAAAAATTAAGTGATGTTTGAAAATGTTGTTTCATACTTAGGTATGGATAGTTGGATACTATTTTCATTATTCTAATTATTACCTGCTAAGGGGGTGTTTAGATTAGCATATTTGAGGAAATTATTGCAAATTTGGTCAAAGTTGCAGATGAGCAAATTTGCAGATTCCCCATTTACAGAAGCGACTGATGTGGTAGCGAGGGGCCACGTCAGATTTGCAAAAAAAATGAGCAAATGCCAAAGGCATTATGTACAAGTGGGGAAGTTTAATTTAACCAAATTTGCATTTTAACAAAATTTCCCAAAATATTGTAAATCCAACACCCCTAAGTTGAAAAGAAGAAAGGAGTATAAATGTTGTTAGATAAATGCTAAGTAGTAGATATTCATTTCTTCGTGAAAAGGGCCCAAAATGAACCCATTAAAGGTGTAACTTGCCATTTTAAGCTTGAATTCCTAACATTAAATAATCGAATAATTCGCAAATTACACTTGTATTTGCAAATACTAGCCAATTACCCTCGTATTTGCGAACATTTGCATAGAATTCACAGACGTGTCGATTTATTCGGGTATTGACAATTAATTTGCAAATCCGTAGAACTATCATCTCATTCATGAAAATAAACAAAAATAATACTAATTAATAATAAGGTGGGAGGGTAAGTACTAAGCAACTTGCTAAAATCACGTTAACAATCATGAGGAACCTCTTACTCAATCACAACCATTCATGACGGTGTTCAATAGACAATAAAAGTAGCCATACTTGTTCCGCCATAAGGGCGTATGGTAATTGTTGATGTTGTCATCAGCAGTAACAATCATAAGTTGTTCCCTAACGCAATTTTTCTCTACATCCAACAAATTCCTCTTCTTTAAAATTATGGGTCCGAAGAAATTGTTCAAATCGAAACCAAAACCCAATAAAAAAAAACTATCACAATTCCCCGACTATTTTGAGGTTTAATGCATCTATTTACTCCCCATCTCACAATAATAACAATATTCGTCAAATAAAAATGTCTATTAACAATACTTACATATATACAACTACTTGCTTAATAGCACAACAATGGCAATGCTAATTAACTAAAACCCAAAACCAGAACTAACTCAAAAGGGAACCCTAATTCAAGAACAGGGTAATTTAATTCATCACCTAAAAATAACATGATTTTCCACAATGTACCCAAACCAACAACTTTGTTACTTCATCAACAACTTCACCACAAAAACCTTTTTTTTTCTTCGAGAAAAGATCCAACATTTACCAAATCCTCCTAAAAAACCCAAAAAGATGGCAGCTTTTTGCAAGAACTAACATGCAATGACTCCATAGGTAACAAAATAAATCTCTAAAAGCGATCCACAACAGCAAATTGAAGTAAATAATATCAAGAACAAGAACAATTCATGATAACCATAATCGATAATTAAATTAAAAATTAGAAAGGAGAACGAAAGTTACCGGCAGCGCCGGAGGGAGAAGAAAGAAGTCTCGAACGACCGAAAAGTAATAAAATGGTCAAGGCCACGTCCCGTCTTCTCAACTTAAATAGAGAAGACTTGCGATGACCAGCACGTGTCAAGAGAGGGTTCACCCACTATCCTTTTCTAGATTTTCCAACATCCTTTTTGTATACGTGTGGTGGGATCCACCTTTAGGGTTCTATTGGGATTGGAGGATTTTTATGGCAAGTTTTCATGTTTTCGTTATTAGCAAAATTATTGATTTCCTAGGGTTTTGTAAAAAGGAGAAAGAGGACCGACATATTTTGGAGATTTTTTCCAAACTGTCGCCCTTTTTCAAAGTTTTGTTCCAAACCGTCTTAGTTTTTTTTTTTAATTCCCAAACAATCCTATTCGATCTTTGAAAGACCGAATTTAGTTAAAACTAATTAACTAAACTCGGTCTTTCAAATACCGAGTGTTGATCTTGAATTTTTTGAAATTTAACACTTGGTCTTTCACTCGAAAGTATTTACCAAAACGATTCACTCGGTCGTTGAAAGACCGAGTTTAGTTAAAACTAACTCGATCAAAACGATTCACTTGGTCTTTGAAAGATCGAGTTTAGTTAAAACTAACTCGGTCAAAAGACCGAGTTAGTTTTCAGACCGAGTTAGTTTTAACTAAACTCGGTCTTTCAAAGATCGAGTGAATCATTTTGGTAAATACTTTTGAAAGTGGGTTAGTTTGGTGAATACTTTCAAAAAGTGGGTCATTTTGATAACAAGTTCGTATACCTCTGGGCTGTGGATGTTCATTATACACCTCCAACTATAATGAGTATAGCCCCTAATGTTCTAAACTTAACTGACCTCTCTACTCCCATACAGCTTCCTCTCACTCTTTCACTCTATGACAAGTCTCTCTGTCATGTTTTCCACTTGAAAATCCAAACAACTATGCTAACACAAAGAAGATCGAGAATATCTCACTAGTATAGGTCACATACATCACTTTGGGTTAGACTTTTACTTGGACATAACTTTATCACAAGCCTCTCTCTCAGGGCACTAATAGGTGACATTCTATCACATATCAAGCCTCTCATATTTTCTACTTTAACCAACAAATATGGTGTTAGTTGATTCCCTGATGTAACGACTGCGCACCATTCCAACACCCTCAATCTGTAAGATAAGGTTATTATGAACTAAAACTTACTATTCACAATCTTTACCATGCATCTCATGAACCTGAAATATTTAAATAATTTTAAAATATGGTTGCTTTATCTATATATTATGTGAAGGAAAGAAAACATGTAAGAGAAAAATTTACGATCGGACACAATCTTTACCATGCATCTCTCCAATTTTTATCGTCTATAAAAATTTATAGGGAAATTTTTGACTTTTTTCTTTCCTCGACAAACAAAGAAAAATTTATTATGAAGTTTCTATTATAATTACTCCCTCAGATTAATGATTCATTTGCAGATCATGAGCTAATAGACCAGGTCTTCTGTGTCTAATTGGAGGTGGAGAATCTTTTGAAAAATAATTTTTAAAATGTAACTAGCTAGTAATGAATCCTGACGTCCCTTACATGCAAGCTTAATGTATAATGTCCCTGCCAACCACCACAAATCTCTGAAGTTGTTGTGAGGGTTGAGAAACATATATATTAATAACTGTGCTCCAAATTCTCACAAACTGACCATCCCTTTTGTGAGCTAAAACCCGCAGTGCAAACTGCAAACTGCAAAGGAATCTTTTTCAATCCATTTCTAATATGCCCCCAGTAGTACCTGGTGGCTCTTATACCATCTGAATGTCTCTGGCTCTCTGCCATTCCACCAAAACTTAGAAGTGGTAGTGAGGTTTAAGGGATATATATTTGTAATATAACATTTACACAGCGATAAAGAACAAAACTTTTACAATATGATCGCCCTGATTCATCTGATAGCATATTATTTACGAACTGAGAACTAGAAGATGAGGTAGAGGAAACAAATTGAATATGTACCACTGTCATCTGTAAGTAGATATCGTTCTTGAACAGTATTTCTGCATGAGATTGAGAGTTCTCCTGTAAGACCAACATCCTTCCTGCAGGGATAAAACTTTTTTTTATCCTTCCTGTAGAGATTGAGAGTTCTCCTGTAAGACCAACATCGTCATTGAGAACTAATTTTTTTTTTTTCACTACAAACAACCATCCAAGTATAAAGTATAAATGTTAATAATGAAATCCCTAATTCTTTCTCAAGTTCGATTTTGAATAACACTAACAACCAACCAAAAAATTGCCGTAAACAATGCTGAAAAAAATGTTACAATCTCACCGATTATAGTTGCCTGTGGCACACCTTCCTTCAACCGTCTTCTCTCCATCTACAAACAAAACCGCCCACATCATATACAATCAACAACAAAATTGAAAGAAACATCGCCAATTTACCTCTAAGCTGCGAGAGGTAAGGCTCCTGAACATGAAGCTCGAAATCAACCCCCTTCAACATCTGGAACTTGTTACCAAAATGACCCACTTTTTAAAAGTATTTACCAAACTGACCCACTTTCAAAAGTATTTACCAAAACAACCCACTTGGTCTTTGAAAGACCAAGTGTTAGAATTCGAAAAATCGGTCTTTCAAAGACCGAGTGGGATTGTTTGGAAATTAAAAAAAATACTAGGGCAGTTTGGGAAAAACTTTCAAAAAGTGGGACAGTTTGGGAAAAAATTCCATATTTTGGGTATAATTAGGTAGGTTGAAGAGTGAAAAGTGAAATAGATGAACAATTATAAATACATAATTAAAAAGAAATATGAGTTATAGTCCAATGGTTAGAAACAATGTTCGTTGCTGCCAACTGTAATTCATCGGTTACTCTAATATTTTAAAAAAATTGTGAATGATACTATGGCCCGATTATTAACGATCATGGTCAAATGTATTATCCGTCTTAAAGGGGATTTTGAATTTTTTGTGGGTTAGTGAAATTTTGAGGCAAGTTTTTAAATTTCGATGATTAGCAGGAAGATAAATTTCACTATAGGTAGGTCAAACGTTCCGAAAGTGCAATAGATAGACAATGCTAAAAGCATAATTAGAAAAGGACCAGAATGTCCAATGGTTAGTTAGAAAAAACATGCGTTGTTAGCAGCTGTAATGTATAGGTAATTCTAATCTTAAAAAAAACATGAACAATACTGAGACGTGACGGTTTACTATCATAATCAGTTACATCGTGTGCCTTGGAGAGGTTTTTGAATTTTTAATGGGTTAGTGAATTTTCACAGAAGGTTTCAAATTTTAATTCATTATTAGATAGTTCAAACGGTTGAAGGTGAAAAACATTGACAATTACTAAACATTAATGGGGAAACCGTCTAATAGTTATAGAGAACGTGGGTTGTTGCAAGGTTTAATGCATAGGTAGGCCTAATTTCAAGAAAAACATGAATGGTACTCAAAGTTGGTTATTTGGCTGTCATAATCAGATGCAACATGTGCTTTAGTGGGATTTTCAAAAAAATTGGCGGGTTATTGCATTTTATAGGCAAGTTTTCAAGTTTTGGTTCATTATTAAATAAGTCAAACGACCGAAGGTGCAAAAAATTGACAATTACTAAACATTAATAGGAAAACCGTCTAATGGCTATAGAAAACGTAGGTTGTTGCAAGCATTAATGCATATGTAACCCTAATTCCAAGAAAAAACGTGAATGGTAGGCTTGGCGATTTGGTTGTCATAGTAAGATGCATCATGTGCTTCAGAGGGGTTTTCAAATTTTTGGCGATTTATTGGATTTTACAGACAAGCTTTCAAGTTTCAATTCATTATTAGATAGGTCAAAAGGCCGAACATGGAAAACATTGACAATTACTAGACATTAATGGGTAAACCGTCTAATGGTTATAGAAAACGTGGGTTGTTGCTAACTTTAATGCATATGTAGCCATAATTCCAAAAAAAAACGTGAATGGTACTTAGGCTTGGTGATTTTGTTGTCATAGTCAGATGCATCACGTGTGTCGGAGAGGTTTTCAAATTTGTGGTGGGTTGTTGGATTTTACAGGCAACTTTTCAAGTTTCAATTCATTATTAAATAGGTCAAACGACCGAACGTGAAAAACATTGACAATTACTATACTTTAATGGGAAACCGTCTAATTGTTATAAAAAATGTGGGTTGTTGCAAGCTTTAATGCATATGTAGCCCTAATTCCAAGAAAAATGTAGATGACACTCAAAACCTAGCGATTTGGCGGCCATAGTCAGATGCATCATGTGCTTTAGAGGGGTTTCCGAATTTTTAGCAGGTTATTGGATTTTACATGCAAGTTTTCAAATTTCAAATTTCAAATTCCGAAGATTAGCGAGGTGGCAAATTTCATTATTAGGTAGGTCAAAAGCTAAAATTGAAATACATACCAATTAGTAAATCATCATCATCATCATCAACAACAACATCAAAACCTTTTTCCCAACTAGTTAGGGTCGGCTATATGAATCCTGGTTTTCCATTATGCTCAGTTTAGCGCAATATCTTCTGTAAGGCCATAAGTTATAATATCTTTTCTCACGAATCGCACTCAAGTAAGTTTAGGTCTTTGTCTACCCTAACTTTACCCTCAATCTTTATCAAATCACTATTTCTAACGAGTGCACTACTAGGTCTGCGTGCGACATGTCCAAACCACTTGAGGCGATTATCTCTTCATTTATCTTGGATATGAGCTACATTTACCATGTCTTTTATATGCTCGTTTCTAATTCTACCCTTTCTGGATTTATCACACATCCATCTTAGCATCCTCATCTATGCTACACTCATTTTTTGGACATGTTGTTTCTTTGTTGCCCAACACTGTATAGCGCCTCGAGTTTCGCACACTGGAAACTCGTGACACATACCCAGAATCTTTATTTCAATGAGTACACAACACAGAAAAATCATAGGAAATTGAAGACTTACATTGCACAATGAATTATATCCTTTACTTGGATGCTTTCCGTAGCTCGAGTCCTCTACTCCACGATCAGCAATCCTGTAATTTACAACTGTGGACACATCAGTTGAATACAACTGACGCAATACGGATGAAACCCACAATCTCTAAAATCCTCAACAATCAATATTTGATGCAGGAAAAAAATGTGAAAGTCAAACCACAAGTGTCAGTGTATGCCATGATCTAGATTCTAATGCACAAACTCGAAATGCACACGATGCTTCTACTCTACTGCAAACTTGATTTGGAAATGTATGTATCCCATACTACATACTTCCCAAATTGAGTTCGTGTTCTCTAGATGATAAGGTTCAATCCCTCGTCATGTATCCCACTCTTGTACTCTTTCCTGTTTCAGACATTCATCTAGTGATTGGTAGAGTCTGCAGTACATGCGGTCAATTTTCGCTCTTGCAGTCGGATCGTGGTCCTTCTCCACTATGAGCGGCACTGATCTCTCTGTTCGTTCAGATCACTATCCTTCTCCACTCCGATAGGATCGTTGTCCCTCTCTATTCCCGGTCAGGCCGGTAATCATCAGCTCTGCCGGAATCATGGTCCTTCTCCACTCCTGCCCCTACCCAAAGTTATCATGAACACAAAGCGAATTGTAAGGCCACTTCTACTCTGCCAAGAGACTTAGGATTACACTCTTGCTCCTTGTTTGTATTGATAAACCAGAACATAAACGAAAACTTAAGAGTCCATCTCCTAAGTTCCGACAGGACTTGTGACTTACGTCTGCATTCCGCTCTTATCACTAAATCCTAGAAATTAACAGTCGAGACAATGCCGCACGTGTCCCAGACGAGACGACACTGCATGTATCCCCTTGATAGGTGGAGTACACGCCAAACTAGTGCCTGTCCTTACAGCCACGAATCATACTACCTAGGACTAACGCCTTGACTAATTTATACGACTTAGGTCATTTTCTTATCAGCTTAATTCCTCCATTAATTACCACTTAGTTTCTAGGTGGAATTATTAGTTACTTAAAGTCTCATTATTCACAATTACATTAGACTATCATTATAGTCTTATTCTCAATTATTGGCCCAACTTGGTCCTTATCCGGCTTATAACTGGCCCACGTTCGGCCTATACCCGGCCCATAGAAAGCAATTACACTTCTCTATACTAACTTCACAAGTTTTTTCATTACTACAAATCACATTCTCTCACTAATTAAATTTAATGTTTATTCATTACAACTAACTCCCATATTCTCAAGTTACTACATTTATTATGAAGCTATTCTTAATTCAACCATGCTTCCACGTACTAATCTCAAACTTGCATTTTCCTTATTAGGACTAGGTGTTTACTAACTCCATCAATTTGCTTACTAGCATATCAATTCTAACATGAATAATTCTATTAACATAATTTCTTCTTACTAACAAGTTAGGGCTCAATGTCAAGTCTACACTTAGCTCCTAATATAAGCTATACTTACTAACCATGAACAATTGGCTAGCAATTAGGTTACTAACAAGATCAAGTCTTCATTTCCAACTTCCTAACTTCTCACTAACATGGCGTTCTAGCATTTTTACTTTACTAATTAATTACCATACTAACATATTTAACTTACTAACTTACTAACATGAACAATGTTAATATTGTTAACATGATTACACTTACTAACATGATCACTACTTACACAAGAAAACCTTTATAGTTCTCAACTACACATTGGAGCTTACTAACACACATTAGGCTTACTAACATTTCAACCAAGCTTACTAACTTTATAACTAAGCTTACTAACTTATTAGTAGCTTACAAATACAATGTTAGTAGCTTACTAACACAAAACTAGTAGTTTGCTAGCTTGTTAATAAAAAGACTTTAAACATTCAAGCATGAAAATTTTAATTAAAACAATTCATTGATTAGACAATTACCACACAAGACATTACAAAATCACAACTTTATGTTTAATAATTAACCATGCAATCTATCATGCCCAAGACATGGTTTTTATTCATGTTTATGCAAAAAAGATTCACTCTTTCATACTTATACTACCATCCTTAATACAAAGATTGAATCTTTATTCATTCACTAGCATTTTACTATCATTGTTAACACAAAATTGAATCTTTATTCATTTACAAGCATTTTATGCATATAAAATTTACATAAGTAAGAAAAAGAACACCCACTGCAATTTCTAGCAAGCATCAATCTTTCATTCCATATATAAAGAAAAAATAATAATAATACATGAGATATGAAGAATACCCACTTTGATTTGTTTCCAAGCTTCAATATATTGGTTGCTTCAAGTTGCTATCTTCTCCTCCTTGCTTCCTTGACCTTCACCACTTAGCTTGCTTCTAAGAATTATATATATATATATATATATATATATATATATATATATATATATATATATATATATATATATATATATATATATATATATATGGAAATATTGAAAATGAGAAGGGGGTAGTATGTAGAAAGTAGATATATATATATATATATATATATATATATATATATATATATATATGGAAATATTGAAAATGAGAAGGGGGTAGTATGTAGAAAGTAGATAGTAAGCTTAGGGTTGAAAGAAGTAGGAAAAGAGCTAGGGTTTTTCTCATTCATATGCATACTCATGTTTATATAGAAAGAGAGAGGAGGTAGGGGCCGGCCGGCCCTCAAAGAGAGAAAGAGATAGAGGTAGTGGAGTGTGGAAGTTGATGGAAGTGTGTAGGAAATACTTAGGTGTCCTCATATTTGCATTAAACCCCTTAGACTTTACTTAATTGCACTTAACCCCTTATTCTAAGTTAACATTTGTATGCAAATTGTAGTGTAGTGCTTAGGTGTCCCTTCTTCAAAGTCAAAGATTGTAGGTTATGGTTGTCTCATATGCATATATATATATGGTGTGTAATGCGTGTGTATATATATATATATATATATATATATATATATATAGTAGTGCGTAGTGTATGCATATATATATATGTAGTGTGTAGTGTATTTATGTAAATTTATAAAACGAAAAATGGTAAATACAATGCTAATAATATATTCAATTATATCATTCAAGACAAAACTTTATGAATAAATAATTAATAAATAATGCAACACTATTCATAAAATAATTGTTAATTCTGGGAGTATTACATTGCTCCATACATCATTGCCGGTCTAACATCTCCCTCTAAAATTTTTCTTTCAAATTCAAAAGTGTACGTTTGTTACACAAAACACCACTAGTGTCACTACAAAACGCACGGGCTTTCCCGGCGCTATTACAAGGCTGTCGCATCGTTTTTTGGCACCGTTATAGCCCTTAACTACGCTTCAGAAATCGCCGCCTAAAACGCTGTTACAACGTGCGTCGTTATAGTTATAAAGGCTATCGTGGCATACACCGGAACCGCAGCTATAGGGGGTCCACCTATAACAGCGTTGCCAAATCGCCGTTATAGGAGCATTTCCGTTTCAATGTTTAAAAAAAAGTTGAGCTATAGCGGCGTTTGACATGCGTCGGGATAGCTTTACTGAATATTCGCTCACTTTAAATTAGTACCCTACAGCGGCGCTTGGCAAGCGCCGCAATAGAGGGTACTACTTTTATAAGAGTAGTACCTATTGCGGCGTTTACCATGAAGCGCCGCGATAGGTCTTTTTTTTTTTGGGCATTTCATTATAAAATTTTGAATTGAAAAACCAGTAATTAATCTCATATTACAAATACATGTAATCATATAAAATTTAAATGCTTAAATCTTAAAATCAATAATAACATCAATTTCAATAACCAAAAGTCACACATCACAAAAAACAACTCAATAGAAAACAAAATATATAACAAATATAAACTGTCATACAAAAAGTGTCAAATGTATATGTTGTACAACACTTAGTTATTACAAAACATAGATATAATTCCTACAAATTTTTTTTAAAAAGTCCGAATCCGACAAACTACAGCAGATGAGTCTCCTCGTGTGGCCCGGTGTTGCTTCCAATTCCATCGTTATTTTACCCTAGTGTATGTGCGTGACTGGAAACCGATGGAATACGCTGGCCCTGTAGAAAAACATACATATTTCATCATCAATTTGTCAAACAAAAGAAGAAAAAAAGCACAAAACTGCTTAGATCATTTTTAACTGAACATCTCGTATTTTACTAGATTTGCATGTGTTGATGAGTTGAATGTTGTTGGTCATTCAACAGTTATAAGTGATAAGGTCATTCAAAATGTTGTTGGTCATTCAACAGTTACAATAAATCTCAGATAGTTTAATATGGAATCTAAGTCAGGACTCAGGAGTAGAAGAAACAAGCTTTATGTTGATGAATAACAATATAAGGAACCAGATAATGCCCACTGTCTTCTCCCTACTTAATAGTACTTGGTACATTTTATCAATTTAGTTTGGGATGTGAACAAATCATCTTTGACTTATTTGAAGGATGTAACTAGGACTTACTGAGGATAATGACGATGACGGCAAGGGAGATAGGTTCTAACATGTAAAGGAAGTTCTTCATCTTCTATTGCTGATTTGGAATTTAGGGATAATAGTTATCATTTGCTTCCACAACATCTATATAGCAAAAGGTCACGCTAGCAGAGTTCTTAAACATTATCAAAGAATTCTAGTGCTTCTCATAATATCGGTTGCATGCACACCTAAAACTTGTAATGTCACTCTTACAAGTTACTTGCCTAACCAACTCTCTCTATGTTTCTCTCCTTTACAACATTACAGGACAATGACCAAGTCTGTTGAATCAATGCACTCAATATATGCAGCTGGAGCTGGATACATGTACATTATACTTATTCAGTCATGCATCTAAATTTATCTCCCCAATAAACTGTTTCTAATTAATATGCATGTTTCCAAGTGAAAATTCTACATAAAGAAGAGAGATTGTCACGCCCCGCTTCCCAAAAAAGAATACGGAATATGGATATACGAGAAAAGCCCAGCGAATGATTTTCATCATCCATAAGCTGTTCAAGAATCTTTACAACATCCACAAGAATAATCAGAGTCGGAAGCAATCAACCAACATGCACATATGAACCAAAATACTAACAAGAATACTTGAAACCAAAATATATTAATCTCAAATACTCATGATCTGAATAAATCAAATATCCTGGGTCACATTGCCCAAATACAAATATAAATCCAAGTACAAGATACAATATTGTTTAAAGCAAGAAATAAGAATAATAATAGCAAAATCCAGCACTAATACTTCATGTTACCAATACCATCTGGAACATGTTCTCCGTAATCTGCAATTTAACAATTGCAGGGATAGAAAAAAGAAAACAAGTGCCCGTCAATTGCAAGTTACGGGCCGCTTGTAATGCAGGATACAAGTACATGGGAAAACTGACTAATAACATGGTATATGCATGATAACAAAATAGAATACTAGTATGGTAAGGTGAACAAGTACAAGTAGCATGTGTCAAGTGTCAAGTAAACAAGTATCAAGTAAACATGTATCAAGTATCAAGAATCAAGTGTCACGAAATCAAGTAACAAGTAACAAGTGTCAAGTAGTTAAGTACAACTAGCAAGTAGCAAGAATCAAGTAATCATGTTCAAGTAATCAAGTCTCATGTATCATATATCCAATCTTGTATTATTACTATCTAGGTAGCACTTCATGTGCCATCCTTTTATCATATGGTTGCTACAGTCGATGTAATTTCTTTTAAATTTCATAGTGGACCATATAGGGCAGTGTACTTAGAGACAAGCCTCAAGAATCAAGTATCAAGTATCAAGCCTCAAGTATCAAGTAAACAAGCCTCAAGAGTGAAGTATCAAGCCTCAAGTAGTGAAATATCAAGCCTCAAGTAGTGAAATATCAAGCCAAATCTCAAGTATCAAACCAAGTATCACATAGAATCCATAGATTCTCTTTCGAGTACACGTTTCTGAATTATCCACTATTAGATCTGTCCCTTTAACACCCCAGCTTGGTTAGTTTTATTATTATGGTCAAACAAGCAAGTATGTGTCGCGAATAAGCAAGTATATCATGGTATGATAAAGTAACAAGTTCAAGTTACAAGATAAATATATATGGGTACAAGATAACTCATAAAAGAACAACATAACCAAATTTCTAGTTCAGGACAGCAAGACCATGCTGTAGTAAAATTGAGATTCCCGTTGTTATAAAAATACAAATCTGAATCCGTCGAAAGTTCTAGAAAATAGACTCCCAACCGAATCCAGAGAATATAAATAAGTCATATAGTATTTCACAAAATCAAGTCTCAAAACTGATTTGAATCCAGAAGATACGTCCAGTCAGAAATCAGTAAAACAAATTTAAGGTCAGAAAAACAGCATCAAAACACCTCAAATAAATCCAGGAAAAATCTGGGGTATTCCCCTATATGTTCAGTATCAGAATATAAACTTTCATAATTTTCCAATAAGATTATTTTAGCCATCAAAAATCAGAAAACATCAAGAAACAATAGTTTGGCAAATCTGGAATTCCTATCACTGCTATACGAAAACTGTAATATCTCGCAAACTGTGAAACGAAATCCAAATCCGCCAAAGGGAGATGAAAATAGAAAAAATAAGATAACTTTCATATTTTATAAATATTTTTCATACAGGAAAAGGAATTATGGTGAAAATACAAATCTATACAGAACAGCGAGCAAAATCCAGCAAGTATAGTCTTTATAAACAAGCATGAAACGACATATAAAACTCATCAATAAACTCCACCAAAATTCTGGATAACCCCTAATAAAGTGTAGAAATACTGACCATAATTCCAGATCAAAATAATATGTTTAACACTAGTACCAAAATAGTTTGGTCATCGAAATCATCAAGAAACGAAATCTGGAAATGAAATACACCTTGTAGTAAAACAATCATATCTCACACATACGAAAACAAAATCGATCAAGGTCAGAGAGTTTGGAAAGAAAACAGATTTCTCTAAAAATCATGTTCAATACTGAAGTTAAGATACTGATCTTAATATGGTCTAAAATAGCAATCAAAACTGATCATCGACAAAATACAGATTTTCCTTGTAACAACAAATCAATATACAATATACGAAACTCGTCCCAAATACAACCAAATATGTTACAGAGTCTACTAAGTGTCCAAACATCATGAAATAGGTTATATAGCATGTCCACAACAAGTATATCACATGGATCCAAACAACACACGATTTGTCATAATTATCTCACAAATATAATCACATCAAGAACGGTCAAAACCTAAGTTGTTCATGTCAAATTTTTGTCATGAGGAAACTATGGTCAAATAGCACTATAGAGACAATACTCATCAACATATATCACACACGAGTTGTCTCTAGAACCCAACTACATTACAAGCGAAATTTATGACTTGTATTATACAAAGAAATTGAGTACAAGTTACTTGCCTTAACCGAAGATGAAACGAACAACAAGAATAATAGGAACGGATTCCTGGGCAACAAATAAGAATCCACGAACGAAAATTACAAACCAAAGCAACCCACGTGCGAACTACGTGCACGTGCAAAACTCCAAGAACCTAGAACCAAGATAACGACCCGAGATAACACGTGCGAGACCCGTGCACGTGTAACCTGAAAGAGAGAGAGACTGGCGAACACTTGCAGGAATGACGGCTGATCACAGTGCAACGTAGTTGCTGCCACTGCTTACAGCTGGACGGGAGACCCAAGGGGGGTCGCGGCGGCTGGCGGCATCGGCCTGCTGTTGCGGCTGCTGTCAATGGGCGCACCGAAACAGAGCTGAGAGGGACGGAGAGAGATGGAGAGGGATGGTGAGATGGAGAGCTTGGCTTGGGGGGCGCGATGGGTGATCGGCAACGGTGCAGGGGTCAGGATCGGTGTACAGGCGGGATGACGTGGGGTTTTCGGTGAGGCAGGGTTGCAAGGGATTCGGGTTGCACAGGTAGAGAGGGGGCTAGGGTTTCAGTAGGCTGTACAGGAGATAAGGCAGAGGGTTTAAATAGGGTTGTGGTTAGGGTTTAAGGATATAGGGTTGCAGGTTGAATAGTTAATGGGTTTGTGTGTAATAGGAGTAATAGTAGGAGATGGTTATTAGGATTAATGGGATTTGGTTATTCAATTTGGTTGGGGATAATTATGAGGATCTAGGATTTAAATTGCAAATAGGATAAACAACAATAGGCTTAGGTAAATGAAACCACGATCCCCCAAAACACGAGCAAAAGAATAGAACAAAAATCCAATAAGGGGAAAAAACAACAATCAATGAAGAACAAAACAAAAATAGACAACCAATCCGCCACAAAAAGCTCAAAATGAAATAAAATGAATATATATTGAAAACAACTCCAATATACGGTCCAACAAAATACAAAGAGAGTACAAATACTCAAGAAAAGAAAAATACACCAAAAATACGAAAAATGAAAAGCAAAAAACAAAAAACAGGGGTTACAATCCTACCCACCTAACAAAAAGAATTTCGTCATCGAAATTCAAAAAGAAGATACATAGGGTAACCCTGAAAGAAAGAAAACAAAACAAAAGCAAACGCTACTCAAACAAATGAGGAAACTTCTGCTGAATCTCCTCCTTCAGCTCCCAAGTCGACTCACCGGGCGAGTGAGGATCCCAAGCAACACGACCCAACTTGATGACCTTGTTCTTAAGCACTTTCTCTTGCCGATCAACTATACCAACTGACAGAATCTGACAAGTCAAATCCGGCCGAACGGTCAACTCAGAATAGTCGATCACGTGGCTCTCATCTCGAATATACCTCCTGAGTTGTGAGACATGGAAAACATCGTGCACTCCTGATAAAGCTGGCGACAATGCAAGACGATAGGCCACCTTGCCTACTAGCTCCAAGATCTCAAATGGTCCAATAAACCTAGGGCTAAGCTTGCCCCCACCACCGAACCGAATGACACCCCACCACGGCGATACATTTAGGAAAACATGGTCACCAACCTCAAACTCCAAAGCCCTCCTATAGACATTAGCCCATCGCCTTTGCCGATTCTGAGCTGCCTGCAAATGCTTCCTGATCTGAACCATAACATCAACTGTCTTGGTAATCAACTCCGGACCCAACAACTTCCTCTCACCAATGTCATCCCAGCACACTGGTGATCTGCACTTCAACCCATAGAGTGCCTCGAATGGAGCAACTTTAATACTGGCTTGAAAGCTGTTATTGTACGAGAAATCTACGAGATACAAATGGTCCTCCCAAGATCCACCAAACTGAAGCATACATGTCCTCAAGAATCTTAATAGTCAGCTCTGACTGTCCATCAGTCTGGGGATGAAAAGCTGTACTGTACTTCAACTTACTCCCCAAACTAGCCTGAAGACTCTCCCAGAACTGAGATCTAAACCTTGTATCCCTGTCGGATATAATACTGACTGAAACCCCATGAAGTCTAATAATCTCTTGCATGTACCTCTCAGCAAGGCTCTCCGCAGACGGCCCGACATGAAAAGGAATGAAGTGAGCACTCTTCTTCAAACGGTCGACAATCACCCAAATGGCATTATGACCCCTAGGACTCCTTGGCAAAGCGGTCACAAAATCCATAGTGATATGTTCCCACTTACACTCTAGAATAGGAAGCAGTTGAAGAAGTCCAGCGGTCCTCTGATACTTTGCCTTAACCTGCTGGCAGATCAAGCACTAAGAAACAAACTGAGCCACAACCCTCTTCATACCATGCCACCAGAAATGAAGCTTCAAATCCCGATACATCTTAGTACCGCTGGGATGGATAGAATACGAAGACTGGTGCGCTTCTTTAAGCAACCTCTGACGAACTTCACCTTTCGGGACACATAACCTAGACCCAAAACGAAGCGATCCATCAGCATGAATAACCATGTCCGTTCTGGACCCAGACTCAACCTCAGATTGAAAACCCTGCAGCTGCGCATCACCAGCCTGCGACTGTTTAATCTGCTCAACAAGAGACGACTGTAGCTGGAGCGCCAAACAACTCTGACCAGAACTCGGCAACAAAACATCCAACTCCAACCTCCTCATCTGCTTAATCAGATTCCTCTGCTGAGTCAAGAACATAACTGCCGGTCTCCTACTCAAAGCATCTGGTACAAAGTTTACTTTACCAGGATGGTATTGCAAACTGATGTCATAATCGGCCATAAGTTCGAACCAACGCCTTTGCCTCATGTTTAACTCCTTCTGGGTGAAGACGTACTTGATACTTTTGTGGTCAGTAAAGATTTCCACTCGGTCCCCAAGTAAATAATATCTCCACACCTTCAAAGTATATATCACTGCCGCTAACTCCAAGTCATGAGTCAGATAGTTCTTCTCATGCGGCCTCAACTGCCTCGATGCATATGCAACGCCTCGGCCCTTATGCATCAAAACTGCTCCGAGACCCTTACCAGAAGCATCACAACGAATTACAAATCTACCTGAACCATCTGGAATAGTCAACACAGGCGCTGACGTCAATCTGTTCTTCAACTCAACAAAAGACACACCACACTCATCAGACCAGCAGAACTTCTGATCCTTCCCAGTCAACTTAGTCAATAGTTCTGCTATCTTCGAAAAATATTGGACAAATTTCCGATAATATCCAGCTAAACCGAGAAAACTTCTGACTTCAAAAACTGACTTGGGAACAGGCCAATCCTTCACAGCATTAACCTTGGCAGGATCCATAGAAAAACCATCACCTGAGATAATGTGCCCTAAGAATGAAACCCCGTCGAGCCAAAACTCGCGCTTGCTGAGTTTCTCATAGAGTTGATTCTCTCTCAAAGTGTGCAGAACCACTCTAAGATGCTCAGCATGATCTTCCCGATTCTGAGAATACACCAAAATATCATCAATGAAGACCACCACAAATCTATCCAAGAACTGAGAAAAGAGGTGGTTCATAAAACTCATGAATACAGCAGGCGCGTTCGTAACTCTGAACGGCATCACAAGATACTCATAGTAGCCATATCTGGTCCTGAAAGCATTCTTCTGCACATCAGTCACCTTCACTTTGACTTGGTGATATCCAGAACGAAGATCCAACTTTGAGAAAATAGCAGCCCCACTCAACTGGTCAAACAAATCATCGATCTTGGGCAACGGATACCGATTCTTTACAGTAACATTGTTTAGTTCCCGATAATCCACACACAGTCAACGACTACCAACCTTTTTGTTGACAAAAAGGACTGGAGCACCCCAAGGCAAAACACTGGGTCTGATAAAACCAAAATCAAGCAACTCCTGAATCTGCACCTTAAGCTCTTCTAACTCAACCGATGCCATCCTGTAGGGACTCTTCGATATAGGCGTCGTACCCGGCTGAACTTCAATACCGAACTCCACATCCCTATCAGGGGGTAAGCCAGGTAGCTCTTCTAGAAAAACATCTAGGAAATCTGGAACTACTAGAGGCACAGCCTCACAGCCTGAATGTAATCCCATCACACAAACCTCCTAATCAATTGCAGCTCGGCCTAGGGAAGACTCCCCGGCATGGAACTCAAACTCTGCACGATCTGGAATCCGGAACACAACTTTCTTAGCACGACAATCAATAATGGCATGGATTTCACCCAACCAATCCATACCCAGAATAACGTCAAATCTTGAATTCCCAATTACAATCAAATTGGCTTTGAAATCTGCGCTACCAATAATTACGGAACACTGCCTGCACTCCAGGGAACAAGTGACAACTCCACCACCCGTCACAATATTCCAAGCCTCTGACATGTTGCTGCACTCTAATTGATGGCGAGCGACAAATCGAAAGGAGACAAAAGAATGGGTTGCCCCGGAATCAAAAAGAACATGAGCAGGGAAAGAGCAAATAAAGATAATACCTAAGACAGAAAGCAAAAGAGACAAAGAAAAGAATGGTTGAACAGGGGTGAGAAAAAACAAAATGCAGAAAGGTAGACAGAAAGAAATAAAGCAAAGGAAATGAAGAAACAAAAGAGAAACAAAAAAACAATAAAAACAATAAAACAAAGATACCTGTAACCACACCTTCAGCTGACTCAGCATCAGCAGCAGTCAGGTTGAAAGCCCGACCTCTCCTGGGATGACCGACAATCTGGCGCTGTGGAGGAAGGGGTGGCCTACTGGACCACGAGCTGGGGAAACCTGCTGAACAGAACCCCTGGCTGGAAGAGCCATTTGCTGCTGTCGTGGGCAATTCAGCGCCATATGATCAGAAGCACCACAACCAAAACAACGGCGATTGGCATGCCTGCAGTCCTTGCACTCATGCCCAGCAAGACGGCAAAAGTCGCATTCGCTGAGGAACCGCAGAAGTGTAAGGAGCTGCCCTGACCGGGTGGGCTGAGACAGGCCTCCGAATAGGTCAACCAGAAGGCCTAGCAACTGAGTGCGGAATAGTCCGCTAAGAAGGAGCCAATCCACCACAAGCCTGCTCCTGAGCACGGGCTGCCTCAAGAGCTTTTGCATAAGTGCGCAAGCGGGGGGAGACAAGCTGCACCCTAATCTCGCTCTCAAGCCCCAAAGTAAATCTACGAGCCCTATCCTTTTCGTTCGCCACAAGAACGGCTGCGAAGCGACTAAGTCTCGTAAATTCAGCGGCATACTCATCCACAGACCTGGAGCCTTATTTCAAGACAGTCGCATGTTACAATATTGCTTGGACAATATGTAAAAAAATTCCATTACTAGAAATAACAACCAATCTGTTTTAGGGCCAAGAATTGTTGCTCCATCTCCACTCTAGTGATGCTAGGAAAGAACTTCTCCAAGAAGCTCCTAGTGAAAGTGGCCCAAGTGATCGGTCTTTCGAGTCTTTCGGACTCGGACCTCCACCAGATATGAGCCAAGTCCACCAGCTGGATGGTTACCACATCCATACGATCTGCATCAGCAACCCTAGCTACCAAAACCAGTGGCTTTGTCCGAATCAATCACTGTTCAGCCTCCAAAGGCATCTCAGTGCCTGAAAACCTATTGGGATGCAGCCTCATGAAGTCCGTTACTGTTCCCGGACGGGAAGGAAGAACGGCCTGCGTAGGCGCAGTGGGCGGAGGAACTCGAGCGGCTTCCAAAGCAGCCATCACCAAATCACTATGGTTCTGCTGCATATTGATCAAGCGCTCAAGCACAATGGTGACAGCCTCAAGCTCAGGCTGATCACCCTGGACACGAGAAGAACCTCTATGAGCCATAGTCTGCACAAAACCAAAAACAGTTAGCATCCAAATCAATGTTGATAATAATTCATTTATGCATGCATGGTTGGTGAAATGTTGAGCCGATCCCAGTACGAGTCAAGCTTGTCTAATATATTAGGTAACTAATACATTAGCTAAACCTGGGTTCTGATACCACTAAAAATCCTGTCACGTCCCGCTTTCCAAAAGAGAATACAGAATACGGATACGCGACAAAAGCCAAGCGAATGATTTTCATCATCCATAAACTGTTCAAAAATCTTTACAACATTCACAAGAATAATCAGAGTCGGAAGCAAAAAAGTCAACCAACATGCACATATGAACCAAATACTAACAAGAATACTTGAAACCAAAATATATTAATCTCAAATACTCATGATCTGAATAAATCAAATATCCTGGGTCACATTGCCCAAATACAAATATAAATCCAAGTACAAGATACAATATTGTTCAAAGCAAGAAACAAGAACAATAATAGCAAAATCCAGCACTAATACTTCATTTCACCAATACCATCTGGAACCTGTTCTCCATAATCTGTAATTTAATAATTGCAGGGATAGAAAAAAGAAAACAAGTACCCGTCAATTGCAAGTTACGGGCCGCTTGTAATGCAGGATAAAAGTACATGGGAAAACTAACTAATAACATGGTATAGACATGATAACAAAATAGAATACTAGCATGGTAAGGTGAACAAGTACAAGTAGCATGTGTCAAGTGTCAAGTGAACAAGTATCATGTAAACATGTATCAAGTATCAAGAATCAAGTGTCACGAAATCAAGTAACAAGTAACAAGTAACAAGTGTCAAGTAGTCAAGTACAACTAGCAAGTAGCAAGAATCAAGTAATCATGTTCCAGTAATCAAGTCTCATGTATCATATATCCAATCTTGTATTATTACTATCTAGGTAGCACTTCATGTGCCATCCTTTTATCACATGGTTGCTACAGTCAATGCAATTTCGTTTTAGATTTCATAGTGGACCATATAGGGTAGTGTACTCAGGGACAAGCCTCAAGAATCAAGTATCAAGTATCAAGTATCAAGTATCAAGTCTCAAGTATCAAGTAAACAAGCTTCAAGAGTGAAGTATCAAGCCTCAAGTAGTGAAATATCAAGCCTCGAGTAATGAAATATCAAGCCTCAAGTAGTAAAATATCAAGCCTCAAGTAATGAAGTATCAAGCCAAATCTCAAGTATCAATCCAAGTATCACATAGAATCCATAGATTCTCTTTCGAGTACACGTTTCTGAATTATCCACTATTAGATTTGTCCCTTTAAAACTCCGGCTTGGTTAGTTTTATTATTAGGGTCAAACAAGCAAGTATGTGTCACGAACAAGCAAGGATATCATGGTATTATCAAGTAATAAGTTCAAGTTGCAAGATAAACATGTACGGGTGCAAGATAACTCATAAAAGAACAAAATAACCAAATTTCTAGTTCAGGATAGCAAGACCATACTGTAGTAAAACTGAGATTCCCGTTGTTATAAAAATGCAAATCTGAATCCGTCAAAAGGTATAGAAAATAGACTCTTAACTGAATCCAACGAATATAAATAAGTCATATAGTATTTTACAAAATTAAGTCTCAAAACTGATTTGAATCCAGAAAATACGTTCAGTCAGAAATCAGTAAAACGAATTCAAGGTCAGAAAAACAACATCAAAACACCTCAAATAAATCCAGAAAAAAATATGGGGTATTCCCCTATATGTTCAGTATCAGAATATAAAGTTTTATAATTTTCTAGTAAGATTAGTTTAGCCATCAAAAATTAGAAAAGATCAAGAAACGATAGTTTGGGAAATCTGAAATTTCCAACACTGCTGTATGAAAACTGTAATATCTCGCAAACCGTGAAACGAAATCCAAATCTACCAAAGGAAGATGAAAGTAGACAAAATAATCTAACTTTCATATTTCATAAATATTTTTCATTCAGGAAAAGGAATTACGGTGAAAATATAAATCTATACAGAACAGCGAGCAAAGTCCAACAAGTATAGTCTTTGTAAACAAGCATGAAACAGTATATAAAATTCATCAATAAACTCCACCAAAATTCTGAGTAATCCCTAACAAAGTGTAGAAATACTGACCAAAATTTCAGATTAAAATAATTTGTTTAGCACTAGTACCAAAATAGTTTAGTCATCGAAATCATCAAGAAACGAAATATAGAAATGAAATACACCTTTGTAGTAAAACAATCATATCTCACACATACGAAAACAAAATCGTTCAAGGTCAGAGGGTTTGGAAAGAAAACGGATTTCTCTAAAAATCATGTTCAATACTGAAGTTAAGATACTGACCTTAATATGGTCTAAAATAGCAATCAAAACTGATCATCAACAAAATACAGATTTTTCTTGTAACAACAAATCAATATACAACATACGAAACTCGTTCCAAACACAACCAAACATGTTATAGAGTCTACTAAGTATCCAAACATCATGAAATAGGGTATATAGCATGTCCACAATAAGTATATCATATGGATCCAAACAACACACGATTTGTCATACTTATCTCACAAATATAATCACATCAAGAACGGTCAAAACCTAAGTTGTTCATGTCATATTTGTGTCGTGAGGAAACTATGGTCAAATAGCACTATAGAGATAATACTCATCAACATACATCACACACGAGTTTTCTCTAGAACCCAACTACACTACAAGCAGAATTTATGACTTGTATCATACAAAGTAATTGAGTACAAGTTACTTGCCTTAACCGAAGACGAAACGAACACCAAGAATAATGGGAACGGATTTCCAGGCAACGAACAAGAACCCACGAATGAAAATCACGAACCAAAGCAACCCACGTGCAACCCACGTGCACATGCAAAACTCCAAGAACCAAGAACCAAGAACCAAGATAACGACCCGAGATAACACGTGCGAGACCCGTGCATGTGTAACCTCAATGAGAGAGAGAGACCGGAGAACACCTGTGGGAACGACGGTGGATCACGGCGCAACGCAGTTGCTGCCGCTGCTTACAGCTGGACAGGAGACCCAAGGGGGGTCGCGGCGACTGGCGGCGGCGGACTACTGCTGGCGTCGCTAGCTGTCGCGGCTGCTGTGGTTGGGCACGCCGAAACAGAGCAGAGAGGGACAGAGAGAGATGGAGAGGGGTGGCAAGATGGAGAGCTCGGCTTGGGGGGCGCGATGGGTGATCGACAACGGTGCAGGGGTCGAGATCATTGTGTAGGCAGGATGAAGTGGGGTTTTCGGTGAGGCAGGGTTGCAAGGGATTCGGGTTGCACAGGTGGAGAGGGGGCTAGGGTTTCGGTAAGTTGTACACGAGAGAAGGGAAATGGTTTAAATAGGGTTGTGATTAGGGTTTAGGGATATAGGGTTGCAAGTTGAATAGTTAATGGGTTTGGGTGTAATAGGAGTAATAGTAGGAGATGCTTATTAGGATTAATGGGATTTGGTTATTCAATTTGGTTGGGGATAATTATGAGGATCTAGGATTTAGATTGCAAATAGGATAAACAACAATAAGCTTAGGTAAATGAAACCATGATCCCCCAAAACACGAGCAAAAGAATAGAATAAGAATCCATTAAGGGGAAAAAAATAACAATCGATGAAGAACGAAACAAAAAGAGACAACCAATCAGCCACAAAAAGCTCAAAATGAAATAAAATGAATATATATTGAAAACAACTCCAATATACGGTCCAATAAAATACAAAGAGAGTACAAATACTCAAGAAAAGAAAAATACACAAAAAATACGAAATACGAAAAACAGGGGTTATAGAGATTGTCACAAAGAAGAGACATTGCTTCAGCTTTCAGTTGTGCTTAAGACTAGAAGATAAATTGCTTATAAATATTTCAAATAAACAAATCCTCTTCCTTCTATTTTATGTTTGCTTTACTAGCTCAGAACTCAAATCCTGTTTTTTTTCCGAAACTATAAAAATAAAACCTGAGTCTTGCTAAAACAACAGCTCCTTCATTTACCTTTTCAACATATTGCAACCTTTAAAAGTTAATAGATACAGGAAGGACATAGATGTTACACAATGATCATGCAAATTCCAATACTAGCATCTCCATCTGGGAAAATATACTGGCATGGAAACAGATGAACAATTTATATATAAACATTTGTCTATCTGTCAAAAAACTCTCATTCAGCAGCGTATTATCACCATTTGTTTGTATGCTCAATACTTCCTCACTTTGTCAATCATAATTCTTTTATACAAAATCTTTGTAGATGTTTCAACATTCTAATACTTTATGAAGAATCTACGATACACACAAAGCAAAATTTTGTTGCATATACAACAATGTGTGGACCCTTAAATTTTGGGATAAATGCTTTGTTGTTGTATATATATAAGGGGAAAGCAGTTTCTCATCACAATTTCAGTTTAATCTGCACTTTTAGATCTCATTTTCACACAAGGATAGCAAAAAAAATGGAAACATAGTAAGATGCTTTTTAATGTCTTGAATACACTTGCCATGCAGATTTAGAGCCTAAGATCTAAGGAGCTAAGAACACATCTTTGAAATAGATTAGTTCAGGAGCTACCTTGCTCTATCTACATTCAGCTTTTATGATAAGTCAGTGAAGGTAGGTGGGATAATCAAACTGCTTAAGCATGTGGCAATTCATCTTGTGAAGCTGAGTCTTCGCTTTTGACCACCATCCAGCCCAGTTTAATTACTTGAAAGTTACATTAAATGGACAAAAGAAAAGGGTAATCAAAAAATTTCAAGACCTCTTGAGTAAGTCTTAGTATAAGCATGTCTGATAGCAGAAGCATTGAGTTGTTTCTAGGATTCAATGACCTCGATATTTAATTTCTTTTAACAGTTTTACTGTGAAATCAACTATGCAGGTATACTGATATATGGATTGAGCTATGCAGTGAAAACGTAGCTTCCAAATGAGCCCTATGAAAAATATGAGCCCCATGAAAAATATACAGATAACAGTCGTTCAGTACTGTGTGTGTTGAAGTTAATAATGAGACCTATGAAAAATATGAGGCATGATTTTGTAAAAATATAAAAGGTAGAATAACAGTCTTATTATGAAATCAACTATGCAGATATACTGATATATGGATTGAGCTATGCAGGGAAACCGTAGCTTCCAATTGGGGAATAATTTGAAGGACTGGTTATAGAGAGAAATCAAAAGAGAAATCAAACCTACTCAGTGATTTTGAGAAAAACCAAACACATACAGAACATTATAGAAAAAACAGTTCTATATATAGAAATGGATCATATGCTGATATATAGAAAATTTACCATATGCACACATGCATGGAAAATAGATTATATGCAGGTATATAAAAGACGAAGGAAGTGCCAATCTGCAGGCAACATGTACAGAAAATAGATTATCTTTATTGTGTTCTTTTGTTGTATGGATCAACACAGTTCTTTGTTGTATGGATGAACACAATTACACTGAACATCGAAAGTTTTAACCAAGTCTTATATCAAATTCTATTGTCCATAAACAAAAATGTCCTGTAAATATTAAATGTGTGAATGCCCAGATGCACACATTTACAATTTACAGTTAGTCCTGACCCCTATTCATATCAACAGCAGTAGATTGAGCTAGGTGGCTTGAGTTCTTATAAAATTGAGCTAAATACTTAAGTCAAATATCATTAACCAAAAAACCTGACCTGCCAAATTGACAGTAAACCAACAGACCACACCCAACAACTACAACAAAGCATGTATCCAATAATTCAGGTTATTAATCTCTGTATATCATGTCCAATAATATTTTATCTGATGATGAGAAAGTCCAAAACCAAAGTCCTATAAACCCAGGTTTGTAGATGAACTTGACACTATAAACCTGGGTTTATAGGAGTATAAAATGTCGATGTCCTATGAACCAAAAGTCCTAGAAATTTGAACTATATGCAGATTTTCTGCAACAACTGGAAATGTAAAGAAGTGGCATATCGTACCCCTTCTTAAGTGGGGGACCTAGGTCTGATTCCCTCTTGAAGCGGAATTAATTGAGTTGTTGGAAATACCTCTCCTCCCCATCTCCCTACCCACTGTGCCCCATGGGCAGCTCAGCTGAACGACAAAAATATAATGACACAAAATAAAAATAAACAAACACACACACACACACACACACACAACATATCTTGAAGAAGATACAAGACTGCAATAAAACATCAGATTTATAAACAAGAAAGGTCTACAACCAGTACCACATAGGGAAGGTCTACAACCAATAAGGCATAGGCAACATACAAAGCAAAGATGAGCTTCGAATTTCAACAGATACAATTGAAGGGATCAACTATCAAGCTATATAATGGCATTGGTGACAATTACAAACATTAGAAAAACCTTCATTTCAACTTAAAATGTTTTGAAGATTTCGAGAACAACACAAAGTGTGAAAGAGAATGATAATAACTAGATGTTCAAAATCTTGTAAGACTTAGATGAAGCCTAAAATAGTCAGATTAATAGTCAGATTAGGTCTTGCTCAAGTCTAAAATATATATAAAGTCTATATGTACTACATTCAGGTTCCAATTAATGCTAGTTTTGATAAGCTTCAAACACTTGACAAGTTACGTCCCTATGTTTTGATTCAGCTAGCTGTTATAAATCATTTAGGGCTTATGAAGCCTAAAAAGATAAAATTTTGGGCTTGCTGTTTAAGATTAGTTTTTAGTAATTTTGAGTCACTGTATAGTTTATACCTGTATTTCCAGAATTTACAGGAGTTCTTCATTAAAGTAGTATGAGTTGTAGTACTGCACATCCACCAGCAACATATATATGAAGACCTTCTTCATTTTGAGTAAAATTGTATTATTCTACGAAATGAAATGTATTAAAAAATTACTGAAATAATACTTAAACTGAAAATACATCAGATGTGCCAGATTACCAAATAGAGGTAAAAAAATATTGCCACAATTCCTTAACATAGCAAAGCAACAAAGTAATAACTTGCCTTGACTCATCTTGGTCCTGCTCCTTTCTAACATTCCCAATCTAGCGTAGCACCTCAATGAAGGTATTAAATACATCCATCTGAAATATACATGTTAAAAAAACATTTACATGGACATGTAGCAAACATTTGTTGTAATCCTCTTATTAGATTAAGAAACAATATGATACCTTAACATTCTCTTCACTTTCTCGAAACATGTCTATCAACTTTGGACAAACCTGCAAAAAGGCCAGAAAACATTCTAGATACTGTACTGATCCATTATAATTCTATCACACAACAATAAAAAAAATCAAGAAACACTAATCGGGTAGAAACTGAGAATCAAGAAAATGGATGGCGAAGAAATGAAACCAAAAACACTAATCGGGTAAATCCAAAAATAAGAATTAAAGAGGAGTTTTAAAATTACCAGAAATTGATGGAGAAAAGGGGTTAGGGTTCGAGAATGAGAGGGAGGGTTTGGAGTCGATTTTGAGTAAAAGTCGGATTGGAGTAGAGGCCGGGTAGAATGGAGACCGGGTTGGAATGGAGGTCGGAGCTGGCGATGGAGGTGAGGATGAGGGAGTTTGAGTTGGGTTTCGGTGAAAGGGGGAGAAGATGATGATTATGGTGGTGATGATGGGAGGCAGGCTCGAGAAACGAAGACTGGCTGGAGGCAGGGGACAACGACGGCAGGGGGGCACGACAATGGCGAGGAAGTAGGGAGGGATTTGGATTAGGGTTTGTGAGAGAGAGATATATAATTAATTAGAGTGGGAAACGAAAATTTGGGGGTGCGAGCAGCAGGGTTTGGAAATTTTCAGGCCTATTGCGGTGTTTAACACAAAAAACGACGGTATAGTTCATTCATATCCAGGCGTATTTTGTGAATGCCGGAGAAATAAAGAGACTTGAGACTAAGATGGTCGTTTGTGCGCTTTTCCCTCGTTTTGCTCTATTTTAGTTATAAAATAAAAATTAAACAGCTTGTAAGTGATCATGGTTGTATCTTGATAATAATATAGAATCAAAATTGTTTTCATTCTTCATAATTGTTGCTGCTGATTTTGGTGTGGGAGTAAATAGATGATTTTTTGGATTCTTTAGAAAACGAATAAGGCAAACCTCTTGACCTTCACCAACATGTTGACTTGTTTCTTGTTGCTACCGCGAAGTTTTCCGAAACCGGGGCTTCCATGATGGCCCAGGAGAACGGAGGCCTGCTCGGGCGAAAATTCCTCGCCCGTTGTTCATCTTCTCTGTCAAGTCGGCCAAGGCGCCTCTCCATCTCGTGGATACGACGGTAGACCGAGTCTTCCCTTTGGTCATATCTTGTCAAGCCCCAAGACTCTTTCTCATGCAAAAGGGGACTAGGAGTGCGGTGGTGATGTCTTGGGGCAGGTTAAGGACTAGGTGCTCGTTGCTCGTAGTTGGGAGGAACATTAAGGGCCTGCATAACAGCTTCTTGAAAATCTTGGAACTCCACCCTTGTGACTGGTGTCCCTTCAACTTGGTGGTCCCTAGGTGTGGCTCAACTTACTGGAATATGACTTCTCTGCCGATGACGTTGAGGGGACTCTCTTCGCCTCCTCGCGAGAGGGGATCTTCTAATCCTTGGTCTGCGAGGGGTCCGGACTCTCGAGACCCCTGGGTGCTCAGGTTGATGGACTCCCTCAAGGGCTCTCCATCCATTCAAGCGAGTTCGGAGGTCGACCCCCAGTTGGCGGTTGACAATCACTTGATGGAGATCCTGCTCGGAAGGGTTTTAAGAAGCCATAGAGTCAACTGAAGGATTGAGGACCGCGACATGGTCACGAAGAGGATGTTGCTTTGGACGACTCCAACGGGAGCCCCCCGAGACCCTGGAGGGGCCTGTTGATGAGGAGGCTATTGAGGAAGAACATCTTGAACTAGAGTATGAGGAGGAGGAAGAGGAGTGGCTCTTCGGTTGGAGACTGCTGCCTTCCCCTTCTCTTTCGGATACATAGCTTGAAATTACTCTCGCTGATGAAGTTAGGTTGGATTGCTTTTTCGTTTCCCACAAACCGTGCTAATCTGTTGATGCTGATTTTGGTATAGGAGCAAACATATGAATTTGTGGATTCTTGAGAAAACGAATAAGGCAAACCTGTTGATCTTCACCAACGTGTTGACTTGTTTATTGCTGCTATCGCGAACTTGCACAAAGTTCAATACACTGGGATAATCCCGGCGACGAACCCTCTGACGCTTTTGTCAGTAATAAGAAAGATTAAGAAAGAGCTTTAGGTAGAAAAATATTGATTACATTGTTATGGTGGGGGAGAGGGGTATTTATAGTCGCCTTAGGGATCTGTTTCGAGATAAGGACAAATCTCTACTTCCCGGTATGGATGGATAAGATCTAGAGTTTAAATTGTTTCATAGAGATAACTATGAATTTGAATTACTCTTTATCCATCTGGGTTGGTTTGTAATGGATTGTTACCCATACCCAGTAGGACAGATCCGTTTATGGGTTATTGGGCTTTGAAGAAAGACCCAGTTCCCATTTCAGACTCATTTGTAGGTGAAATTACCGTTTACCTCTGAGAGCTTTAAGATTCGTGCCTGATTTGGTTATATTTTTAGCCATATCAATAATAATATTAGATAACTAAATTTTGTGTTATCTACATATAAATTATTATAAAAAGAATACATTTAAAAATATAAAAATATTTATAGAAAAAAGGATTTATATATATATATATATATATATATATATATATATATATATATATATATATATATATATATATATATATATATATATATATATATACAAACCCTATCCCGGCGTTTAACAAGTAAAATGCCGGGATAGATATCTAATTTATTTTAAAAAATAAAATTAAAAATAGGTATCCCGGTGCGTACTAACCAAACGCCGTTATAGTACACCCTACCCCGGCGTTTATCATATAACACGCTGGGATATCTATTTAATTTATTTTTTAAAAATAATAAAATAGCGGCCTGTGAGGTAGAGAGGGGTTCTCCCGGCGTTTATTTGTACACTGCCATTATAGTTTGGACCTATCGCGGCGTTTATTCCAAACACCGCGATAGAGAGTATGTTTATAAAAAAAATTCCCCTCACCTATAACGGCATGTCTTAGAAACGCCGCGATAAGAATGCCGCTAAAGGCCAAATGTTTTGTAGTGTGTTTCTCCACTTAAGCCACCCTACTTGGGTTCTATGTATAACATCTTCACAAATCTCCTCATCTCTTTGTATAATCGAGCATAAATATCGGAAACAATGTCTTTTAAGTATCTTTTGACCATTAAGTTTCATTACTTCCTCATTTGTGTTCCGAATATCACTAAAACTACACTCAATATACTATGTTTTAGTTCTGCTAGCTTATTCAAAAGTCTCTAGATTTCAAAAATTTTCTCCACAATTCTAATTTAGTATTGATAAACAATTAGTAAATCGTAACAAGAAAAACTATAGGCTATATTTTAAAAAAATTCACTAAACTTGGGCCATTTTAAAAAAACCGCACTAAAATTTTTTAATAAAAAAACCGCACAAAACTTTAGTTTAAAAAAACCCACTCTAACGGAGTTAGATTTCCGTTAGGCTAAATTTTAAAAAACACTTTCATCTTTTATTTGTGTTTAAAAAGGTATCACTTAACTAATCAGATGTTTAAATAACCCCCCCTAGCATTGGTATCGGGTCGGGTCAGGGCAGGTCCTTCACTACCCGGACCCGGACCCGGTCCCCTATGGCTCCAAAAATTAGACCCGGACCCGGATCCATGAGGACTGGGTCCGATTCCGGGTCCGGGTCCTATTAAAATATTTTTGCCTGTTCGGGTAGGAGCAGGAGTGTGAGTGGCGAGCGGAGGCGGCGAGTGAAGGATTTAGAATAGATGAGAGAAGAAAAAGGCATGAGTTTTGAGTTCGGAAGAGGAAGATTTAGAATTGAGGAGGAAAGCGGGGAGCGTTGAGGATAGAATATTTATTTTTATGTTGAATTTTTGGGTTTTTTTAACGGGTCCGGGTCCGGGTCGGGTCTCTTTTGAGCGGACTCGGATCCGGACCCGAAAGTACAACGGGTCCTATTTTAGGACCCAGACCCGGACCCAGATATGCCGGATCGGTTCCGGTCCAATGCTGGGTCCGGGTCGGGTCCGGATCAGATCTGAATTTCGGGTATTTATACCAATGCAACCCCCCCCCCCCCCCCCCCCCCCCCCCGAACTAACCCTAACCATAACTCTAATCCTAACTCTGTCAGTGTATGTTTTTTTAAACTAAAGTTTTATGCGGTTTAAAAAAAAAAAACATAGCGTGATTTTTTTAAAATGACCCAAAATTCAGTGGAGTTTTTGTAAAGTGGAGTTTTTTTAAATTTAGCCAAAACTAGAAACAGTCCAATGGTTATTAATTGCGACAATCCATACATGAGCCTAATCTCTAGAAAAACATACATTATACTAAGACCTAGTGTTGGTTGTCATAGTCGGATACACTGTAGATAATATGGTGCTAGACCAGTACATGTGTTTTAGAAAGGTTTTTGAACTTTTGGTGGGTTAGTGAATTTGTTCATGCAAGTTTCTGAATGTTGACGAATGGCAAGATGACAAATTTCATTATTAGGTAGGTCAAACGGCTAAAGGTGGAATACATACACAATTACTAAACATAACTCGAAAATATGGAGTGCAACCAATACACGTGCTTGAAAAGGGTTGTTGATATTTTGGTCAGTTAATGAATTTTCAAGCAAGTTTCAAATTTTCATAATTTCAAGATGAAATTCGGCCCTACATGTTTTACGTTCCTTAGGAAGGAGAATAATAGAAAGGGTTTTACTTGATTTCTTTTCTAAGCATTCAACATATTTTATTATTAGGTTGATTTTATTTTCAAGTGGCTCACCTTCAATTCCCAATTCCCCCAAAATTAAAGGTTCGGATTTAACCTCACAAAACATATTTTTTCCCCCAAAACATATTTTTTCCCCCAAATGTTTTCCTTCAAAACTCAATATATATATATATATATATATATATATATATATATATGAGGAGTGATCCAATGAGAAACACTCTTACATGAGAAACTGAGAAACACTGATTCTAACCATTGGATATGAAGAGATTGAAATGAGTGGCTCTCATTCATTTGGATTAATTAATGGAGAACCCGGCCGGTATTTTTTTCTGCACATCTATTAAAAAAACCAAATCAATTTTCCTGTATGGGAGAAAGTTCACTGCTGTGCTTGTATGAGACCAAGAACAAAGTTGTAATTGCTGTTTGAATATTAATTATTTCAATATAAGATATATAAAAGATATATTTCGCATTTCGTCGGAGCAGAATAATTCAGTCTGGCAATTAATTAATCATGGATTATTTCGTTTGAAAGAAAATGCTAGCCTTCTCACCTGGCAGTATTGTTCTACATGATCACAAATTAAAATTCAGTGTTCATCTTGAACAAACTCTCCAGTGCTCCTTACCTCATGTCACTCTCGTTGGTCGTCGTTGCTCTCCTCCGACCCCAAACCCTAGCGATAGTCTTAAACTGAAATGCACCCAGGTCTTAGACGTTCCGATCCTGTAGATGGTGAACATGGAACTCTTTTTGCCTATGAGAGTACAACAACAATGTAGCCAGGCTCGGGTGGATTCTTGGATATCCAAGAACACTTTCGATATAAAGAGTTTCATTAAAAGTGATGGGTGATGGATTGGGATAGAGAGAGAGAGAGAGAAAGAGAGAGAGGCTTTTGTCAGGAGAATGCAACGCAAGCCATCAAGAGAATGCAACGCAAGCCATCAGGAGGAGGAGGCGAGGATGGGTTTCACGGAATTGGGAGATAGAGATTTTGGCAGTAGAGAGTTGCATGGAGAGGTTGTTCTGGGAGTGTAGATGACCGTAAGGGAGGATGGGGAGATGGGTGGCTTTGGAACCCGACAACCATAATCAAATAAATAACCAAACAAAACGCTTTGTGAAATCAAACTGATACTTGTCACATAATAAAAGAATGCTAGCAGGATTTATGTAAAACCTAACCAGCTATGTATTGTGCAGTTGTAACCCCTATTTCCTGTACCTGTATTTTTATATTGTATTTTGTCCCATTGTACTCTTTTATCAATTTAGAATCCTGTATTTTGTTTCCGTTTGAATAAAATCATTATATTGTTTCAACTCAATTTTTGGTGCCTTTAGCTAATTCAATTGTATGTCCATCCTGCTCTTTTATATCGTTCTTCATGAAGAGATGAGCAATTTCATATCATTTATCTCTTTATCCCCATTTTTATAGATTTTTGACTAAGTCTCCTTTTGGATCCCACTCAAACCGGATACCCTAATAACCCAAAACCCTAACTATTTAACCCTAACCCTAACCCCTAACCCCATTTTACTGTGCTAACCTAATAACAACCCGCCGCCTACTTCTTCCCTTCTGTCTCCTTCTCCCTCGCACTCGATCGAACCCAATTCCATCGCCTACGCCGTCGACCCTTCAACTCCCACCGTCGCTTCACTCCCCTCATCGCCTTCGTCATCCCCACAACCACCACCAGAAACACCACCACTATCCATCGCCATCTTCGTCCCCAACCTTTGAAACCCAATTCGCCATTACCCAACCCTCCGCCTTTACCACTGCCAGTCATCTCCATCCTCCTCGCCGTCGCACCACCTTCGCCATTACCCAAAACACCCCGAACCCATCCCCCACTCATCGCTCCCCTATTTCGAACTCACGAACAGAGCTGCCGCTGAACTCGACGCGCGCCACCCCATCGCCGTCATCGACTGCTCCCCAGTCGAACCCCGACCACGCACCGTCGTCGTGCCAGCCTGCACCGTAGTCCCGCTCTCTCTCCCGTTTGCTGCTGTCGTGAGGAAGAAGACGAAATTCGGTTGGTCGAGAACGATGTTTCGTGTTCGGCCGCAGCGGATCCCTCTTCCACTGTCCCCTGTTCGGCCAGATCCAATGCGAGCTCGCGATCTGATTGGGCGAGATCCGCTGTTTGCTGTTCTGCCGCGCTAGATCTGGAGAAGCTGTCTGCTGTTCTGGGCTGATCTGGTGTGGGATTTTCTCGCTTGCTGTTGATTCTCGCACGGTCTTTGCACGTACTTTTGGAAGATTTCGCTCGGGGTTTTTCGATCCTGTTTTCCTCAGTTAGCGGATCTAATCGCCCTCATCCAATCAAGGCAAGTATTCATCTTGTACATATTTTTGTTCTAGTACAAGCGTTAATTTGAAAATACCACAAATAGTTAGTAGTTGTGACTCCTCCTTGACTTGTCGTTGTTGATCAAATTTAATCCTCTTCAATTTCATAATCTTAAGAGTTACAACAATTTTATTGTATTATATTACAACTACTTAGACTCATTTTATCCCCTAGACACATGAACACATGAAATTAAGGAACCCTAGATTTGTAGATGTGTGTTATATCTTGTATGTGATGAACTTGCACCCATTTGAGTTGAGAAATAAATATTACTTGCTGTTTTGATAACATTTTATCCCTTATTTATATCACACATTAACCTAGACGCCTAATAACCAATTTTCATGCAACCTATACACGTAAGACATTCCCATATGTTGCTGTCCTGGACCTTGCTATGCTGTTTTGATCCCTTTAACATCAGAATCGGAACCCGATCCCTGAACAGAAAATTTAGCTCTCGATGTCTACATGTCAATAGCCTCCAGAATTTTTGAATTCCAAGTTACGGTCTAGGAGTTATCATAGTTTTACTGCAGCTGTGTCGGTAGACGCAGATTCACAAAACTGCTGCACACCTTTAGTTTACGAATTAATCTAGCTATGTTAGCAGTAAGCATTTGACTTGAAAGTTTATATGCTGTTGCTGGGCACCCTAGAGAACCTTCCCAAATTTTCTTATAATTAATTAACAATATTTCAACACTGGTTCACATGCACGAACTCAAATACACAAATTCTGCCTGAACACATTAGCTGTGTAATTCGCTGTTTTGACACGTGTTCCCACCACTTTCTCATACCTTAATTATATGCATTGGAACCGGGCAGGAGTCTAGTTTCTATACCTCCTGACGGATCCACTTTTGCTATTTCGTAGCAACGGGAATCACAGTTTTTGTACAGCAACGTCGTGCTGTCTAGATTTGGGATTTTTGTTGTTCGTGTTATTTCTTATTCATGTCGACCCTCGAATATGCTATATAAATATCTCAAACTTGTTCCATATCCATGATTATGATTTCTTGACTTATTTCACACACTTGCATGCTTGCTTGATAAAAATTAATAAAAGTAACAAGTCGGGGTTTAAGGGAAAGACTATAGTAGTAGATAATATAAGTAAGTGTACTCGGAAGGGGGCCCGTGTTTCCCAAATACTTGGTTCATGAACTTGTTGTATCTTGACCAATTCATGGAGTCAGTTACTTGGCTCATGAACTTGTTTGATTCATGAACCCAACATGCGGTTCTTGAACTTGTTAGTGGATTCGCGAACTTGCTTCGTGAACTTGTTATTTATTTTCCGATTCATGAACCATGGCTTGCTTGATACTTGATACCTGAGTACGCCGCCCTATAAAATCCATTACTAGGTCTAAACGAAACTATATTGACTGTAGCAACCATGTAGTAAAAATATAGATGCATGAAGTGCTACATAGATAGTAATACCCACAAGACTTGAACATGAAACTTGAACTTGATACATGCTACTTGATACTTGACAACTTGTTACCTGAGACTCGACACTTGAATATAATATTTGCCATTAGACTTGAGACTTGTTACTTGACACTAGACTTGAAACTTGATACTTGACACTAGACTTGATACTTGTTACTTGACACTAGACTTGAGACTTGTCACTTGAGGTTAGATATCCCTACAGGTTCACTTGTCACTTGTTTCACCATTAGTATTTGTTATCCAGCCTGTTTACTTGAGTTGTCCTTGCTAGCTAGTTCTTGGATTTCTACTACTTGTTGTATCCCTGTTACATTCTTGATTCCAATTCTTGTTCCACATTACTTGTACTCGTTTTTACTATTTGTGGCCCTAACTTGTACTAAGGACATTTTCTCTTGTTTTCTCTATTTTTCCCTTTTATATTTATTAAGCAGACTTTGGAGACGTGTGGCCTGCTGGAATTGGTGAGCAGACATCCTAGACTTCACTTGGAGGAAGGACTTGTTTAAATATTTGTTTTCCTTAAGTTATTCATTTCTTGTGCTGTATGAATCTTGTAACGGGCCTATGTCCCGAGTTTTACACTTGGTCCAGACTTGAAACTATTTGGATATTATTATTTGTTTTCAAGTGTTTTCTGTTACTTAATAAATTATTCATGCATACTTGGTTATATATAAATCTTGTTATATTCTTGTTATGATGCTGAGTCGATCCTATAGCTTATGGATGATGTTAAAATCATTCGCTGGGATTCGTCATACACTCGTATTGCGTGTTTTTGGGAAGTGGGGCGTGACAGCAGTACTATGGTATGAAGCACTATAATACACTAAGCCACATACTGAAGTTGATTTTTTCACCAACCCCCTGATGGCCATTGTGGCATAGCATGATGTTGGGAGGGTAAACCCTAACTTCAAAGCAACCTTATAAGATTGAACATCAGATTTGTCAACAGGTCCAACATGTTGATGGAACTGAGATGAATCCCAGGACTACGGATTGGTGTGCGTATCGATCGTTAAAGATAAACAGATTGCTTAATTGTGATCTAACCCTATACAGCGGAAACTAGGGTTCACAAAGTATACCTGCGGTGAGAAGAAGACGACAGCGACCCCAAGATCTTCTGCACGTATTCCTTCCTCGGGTTGGACGTCGTGTGGGCGACGATCTCCCAACCTTTCTCCCTTGGCTGACCTCTCTTTCTCTCCTTACGTGAATCACGAGATTTGAGAAAAAAATCTTATATTTCAGATTGTTCATGATGGCCAGAGAAAATAGAGGATATATATAAGGCTACGGCAGGGACCATGAGGAGAAATTAGGGTTAGGTCTCCTAACGGATCTGGGTATCCCGTGTTCAGCCCGAACACACAACCCAGGCCCATTAACAATAGCTCGGTCCACTAAGGAGCTATTGTTGCACTACCTTCCTAATCCCAAATTATATTTATGGGCTCCTTTTATTATATGCTCGTTCAACTCCCCATGTTAAGATATCGAATGTCCGTTGATCAAATTAAGTTACTGACAACTACATTGATCAACATCTTTTATCCTTAAGTAGTACCACTCAACTTTATTTGTCATGTCGGATATAATCCACCTGCAGGGTTTACATGACAATCCTTATGAGCTCCTTAAGGGGACATCATCAACCCGACGTATCGGGACATGGATTCCTTTTACAATCAACAGCCCATCATACATACAATGCTATTACCCAATTCATAGAGGTTGTTGATCCATAATGAATCTCACTCTTTTATGAGTCAAAGTAATGCATACTGCGTATACATGTCTGTTATTATATCTGGATTAAGAGCATAAGCATCCATAATAACAGAGGTATTTGTTCTCTTTTATAGTCAGTACAAAGAGAACAACCTCAAGTGGTCCTGTTCAATACACACAAAGTGTACTAGTGTAAACCTATAGTCAAGATAGACTAATACCAGAATACACTACAACCTTTCCAATGGATTGTCCAAGTCCGTCTAGGTTGTGAACTATTTATATATTCCATAGGAAACTGATAATATGATCTTCTGTGTGTCACCTCACACCATATTATCAACCTTATAGAATATCAGGCATTTGCATTAATATTATAATAAACACAATATGCAAACATATGCCCATATGATTCTCATTCAAAAAAAAAATAAGGAAATAAAGTTAATACAAAAGTGATGCTTTCAGTATATAACCCTAACACATGTGACAGGTGCCCGTCACTCCTAATTGATGACAGGCAATCAGCAACTAAGTTCAACTTCTCAGGTCCAAAACTATAAGAGCATCCGCTATCGTCTGCTAAAAACCTAAAATATGGATATTTTGACAAAAAATCTGCCACTATCGTTGGCCAAATATCTACTTTTTGGCAAAATCATGAACAGGGCATTGCCATATATAGCAGAATGAAATAGCAATTGCAAAATATAGAAGACGGAAGATCAGTCCGTCTCTCAAATATTTTCAATTATTTGTAATATTAAATTAAGACAGACGTACAAAATTCGATGGCTATTTTATTCCATCTGCTGATGTAGCGCCCCGATTTCCAACACTGGGAAACCGTGACACGAGCCAAGACATTTTCTTCAATTAGTCACAATACACAGAAAAACAGGAGAATTTAAAACTTTTTATTCAATACACAATGTGTTATAAGTCTGAATATTGTACAACTGTAATACCTTACAATAGAGTTACAATATTACCTTTACATTTCTAAGTATTACAACCTTCAACATCTTACATCAGAGTACTTCTCAACTAATGCATAATCAATACATATACTGCAGCGGAACTAAACATAACACTGACTCCTTGCTTTCCTTGCCTTGAGTCCTCCTGAATCTCGCCTTTGTACTTCGGCGATCCAGTACCTATGGAAGTGGGGACGTCAGTATTCACTGACGCTTAAAGGCTGATCATATAGCAGCGAATCTCCCAAACAATATACAAAATATAGCAATGGTGTTGGTGTAGTTTAAGTGTTCGTGAGTGCTAAGACCAAACTCTAATGCGGTATTTAAAATAGAACTAGGACACTTCCTATTCTAATGTCAGCAAGTCTCCGAAAGCAACATGCAGCCCGTACTACATGCGACTCCATCTCAAGCCGTTTCTCCATATATAGGGATTGAACCCGTGTTATGAACTTCTAATTGTACACAACCTGTTCCTGACACCTACACGTGGCTAATGAGGTTGCAGATGTGGTCAAGTCCCACTATTGCATTTCGCCAGTGGTGTCTGTGTTTGCCACTGCGACCCGGCTAACCGGACCTCACTCAAAATAGACAAACCCAATGTATCGGACGTCATTCCAACATCAAACTATAGGGTTTCGCAAGCGCAGGGTAGCACGAAGCCTACCCTGTGGCACCCTCTGGGGTATCGCAAGCGCAGGACTGCACAATGCATCCTGTGGCACCCCCAGCCACGGTACCTCAGGAATTAACAGCGCGAGATACGCAACCCGTGTCCTCAACTTGTGAGACGGCACCGTACGTATCCCTTTGACGGGAAGGTACAACCCAATACACCACATATGATCTGCCTCAAGGGACGAGTTAGTGTAAGGGGCCCCCTACAACTGACTCCTCTCTCCCGGCAAAAGGGTTTAAGTAACCTGATCCTTGTAAGTCACTATCCTAATGATGTCCCTGACTCGAACAATCCTAGGGTGACAATATTATAAACACAACATGCTAGGCCTTAAATTAGGCTTTGCAAGACACCTCTACTAGGCTGCTCAACCTAGACTTACCAGATCCCTCAGGATCCGGTTCGTGGCTCATCGATCCAAGACTTTGGCCGTGCGAATATACATGCATGCCGCTACCCTAGACTTGGAGTCGTCTATACTCCGGTCCTCGATCAACCTACCCTGGTTAAGATTCGACGGTACACAAGGAGTGACTCCTCCACAGTTCCTTAGGGTAAGAAAACATATGTCTTGATGGTCGATAGCCCTTAGGGTAGTAACCTCACCCTAGACGAGCACAACGAACCGTGTACTAGCTAACAAGCTATACACGAGTAACAACCACATACGAGCCAATTAAGCTACGTATGAAACAATAACTACCTACGAGCCAGGCGGGCCTCGTAGGAGATAACCACGTACATACCGGCCAAATAAGCCGCGTATGAGACCAACAGCTACGCACAGGCCGGTCGGACCGCGTACGAGACAACAACCTACATACGAGCCAACTAAGCTACGTATGAGACCCACAACTACATACGGGCCAGTCGAGCCACGTACGAGCATAACCATATGCAAACAACCATACAGGTAATCAATCCTAGAAGCAACCAAACGTGCTTACTAACAAACTTAATCTTCTATCGTTAGAAGCAACAGAAGAATCTACTAGTAGTCTATGATCGGTATTCTACTAAGGAAGAACCGAAGGCGACAAAACGGCCCTTATCAACTAACAATTACTAGTGGTCTTCCCAATCCTTATTACTTCAACCTATAGCGCCTTAAGCATGGCATACAACCGCAAGCATCTTCCTATGACAATCTAATCATATAACACAACCACCATGATACTCCTATGTATGAATGTGATTAATGCTTATGCTTACATCGAGCTCAAGCATGAAAATCACTTACGACCTAGACAAGAAGTCCACTATAGTCAAGCGTAGGTTACAAATTGATCATGGAAGCTTACTACTTATCATGATTAATCACCACAACCCAACTAGTATGAACAAGCAACATTCTAAGGCATAGTAGGTAGTTCTAACACTACTCCTACAATAATTTAAGCAAGTATTTGAACTTTAGCATGGTATAGAACACAACATAAAGTCACTACAACTAACCATGGGTAGTTTCTTTAATCTAAGCATGAATATCATAGTATGGATATCGTTAACTTAACATGATCAATAACTAGCATGACCCCTACTTACTTAGCATGAATAATGATTAAGCATGATCATCTACTAACATAGCATGAACAAGTACTTATCTAAGCATGGATATCATGTAAACATGGGTATTCATCTAAACTAGCATGGCATACAACTTAATTACCCTTTAAGCTAGCATGGCATATAACTTACTTGTAATTTAGCTAGCATGGCATAGATCTTACCTACAATTAAAACTAGCATGGTATATCTCTTACCTACAATTAAACTAGCATGGTATACACTTTTCTACCACTTATCTAGCATGGTATCCAACTTGCATACAATTTAAACTAGCATGGTATATCTCTCTTATAATTAAGCTAGCATGGCATACAACTTACTCACAATCTAAACTAGCATGACATACAATTTACTTACAATTAAGTTAGCATGGCATACAACTTACTTGTAGTTAAACTTAGCATGGCATATCTATAATTAAACTAACATGGTATATCACATGCCTACAATTAAACTAGCATGGTATGCAACTTTTCTACTATCATCCAAGCATGAATCTTTATTAAGCATAAATAACTACTAAACATGAATGTTTTACTAAACATGGGTAACTACTAGTATGAACATTCAACATTCCTAAGTATATATGTATATATACTTCTAACACGGTAAGTAATTTTATCATAGATCCTACAACATTCTAGGCACAATTAATCTAAACATGGTAGGAAACTCTTAGATTGCTTCCTACAACATTTTAAGCATAATGAGTGAATCTAAACATGGTAGAAAACTCTTAGATTGCATCCTATAATATTCTAAGCACAAGTAGATTAATCTAAGCATGGTAGGAATTTTAGAATTAATCCTACAACATTCTAACATGAAATAGCATTATAGGATATTTTTAGAAAAGTCCTACAACATTTTAAACATAAAGCATGATAGGATAATTTTATAAAACATCCTACAACATTCTAAACATGATAGGATATTTATAGAAGAAATCCTTCAACTAACTAAGCATGGAAACATGGTAGGATATTTTTAGAAGTAATCCTACAACTAACTAAGCATGGAAACATGGTAGGATATTTTTAGAAGAAATCCTACAACTAACTAAGCATGGAAACATGGTAGTATATTTTTATTAGGCATCCTACAATATTTGAAGCATGAATATTACTTCTAAATATTTTTAGAAATGATCCTACAACATTTGAAGCATGAATATTGCTTCTAAATATTTTTAGAAGTGATCCTACAACATTTTACTACTACTACTACTCCTATTTTAATCAAAACATAACACACAATTATCTACTACTACTACTACTTCATTCTTATCAAGAAAATAACATACAACTTACTACTACTACTACTTTATGGACATAAAACATCTATAATTACTTACTACCACTTCTTCCTTTAATCAACATACTACTACTTTATTTAACCAACCATACTACTACTACCTTATTAATCAACATACTATTACTACTTTATTTAATCAACATGCTACTACTACCTCATTTAATCACCTACTACTTTATATTTTAGCATGCTACTACTTAGTTGCTTACTAATCTTTATTATTACTAGTGATAAAAGAAAAGATCATTTTTATTTTATTTTACTTTACAACTAGTAAATATGAAAGAAAAGATCTCTTTTCATTATTTCTACAACTAGTGATTTAAAAAGAAAAGATCTTTTTAATTGCTACAACTAGTGATTAATAAAAAAGAAAAGATCTTTTTAATATACAACTAGTGACTATTAAAAAGAGAAGATCTTTTTAATATTTCTTTAACTAGTGATTAATAAAAAGGAAAAGATCTTTTTAATCTACAACTAGTGATTAATAAAAAGAAAAGATCTTTTTGTTATTTCTACAACTAGTGTTTAATAAAAAGAAAGGTCTTTTTAATCAATAAAGAAAATTTCAACACACATATGCTTATTATTTTTAGTCCAAGTTCCATAAAGTCCTACAACCCACAATGGTTGTAAAAGTGTTCATATGCCAATTCCTACAAGTCCTACAACCCTCAATCGGTTGTATGTTCAAGATTATATGCAATGTGTGAATCTTTTGTCCAATAACAACATAAACAACACCACAATAATAAAAATGTGATCTTTATGTGTTTTAGTAGGTTCTACTACTACTACTTTCTTACTTTCATTTATCATTCATAACCACCACAACATACCCATCACAAAACACACCCAAAAGCAAAAGAAAACAAAACAAGAAGGTAGGAGAAGAAGTCAAACAACAAAACAAACAAACAAACAAACAAAAAATCAAACAAAGAAGTGTGAAGAAACCCCCACCTTAGCCTTTTTTTGGAAGGACTAGCTTGCTACCTTCTCCTTCCCCTAGCTTTTTAGAACTCCTAAGAACCCTACAATAAAAACTCTCTTTTGTTAGTATGAGACATCTCTTTCTTTTCCTTTCTTTCTTTCTTTCTTTCTTTCTTTCTTTCTTTCTTTTGTTTTCTAAAATGAGAGAAGGAGGAGAATGAGGGGGTGTTTATAGGAGGGAATGGGAGGTGGTAAGTGCACCTCATTGCACAAGAACCCAAGGAGGGGGGGTGGCCGGCCATACTCTAGGGGGGGGGTATGGTGTAGGCTTGGTGAGGTGGAGGGATAAGGCTTCTAGAAGGCTTTAGTTCTTCTCTTATGCATACAAACCTTCTTTTAAACCTCCTAATCATACCCTAATTATCTTATTAAGTTGCCATGACAAGGGTAAGTATATTGACCAAAAGTATATACTACATACTTGTATGATGTACTAAGTACCATACCATTGTATGTATGTGTACATGTATGTGTATACTAAAAATCCTCATAAAATTTCCATAAACTAGTGTAATTTAGAAAATAATAGTAAAATAAATTTTATTATTAATTCGGAGGATCGCGCTATCAATTTGATGCGCTTCGGATGCGCACCGACCGATAGATGCGCGTAGACACTGTTTGTGGGCAACCCGACGAAAAATTACCAAAATAATCTGATTTTGGAATTAAAATAAAATAATAATAAAATAGTAATTTCTATGAGTTAATATTCGTCCGGGATATTACAGCTGAACAGCTAATTAAGCAGATACAAGGAGCAAAATATTATAGTAAGTTCGATGCGAAGTCAGGGTTTTGGCAAGTAAAACTCCAAAACAAATGTTCGATAGAACTCACAGCATTTAGCTGTCCACAAGGACATTATGAATGGTTAGTAATGCCCTTTGGATTAAAAAAAGCTCCCCAAATATTCCAGAAATGGATGAATTTTTTATTTGGACATCTACCATTTGTTGTTGTCTATATAGATGATATTCTAGTCTTCTTTTCTTCAGCAGAAGAACATAAACAACATCTTTTTCAAACATCCCAACTATTGCTCAAACATGGTGTTATCCTTAGTCCTAAAAAGATCGAACTCTTTAAAACAGAGATCGAATTTCTAGGAAAATATATTAAACAAGGAACGATTGAACTGCAACAGCATATTTATGCTAAAATAAAAGACTTCCTAGAAACCTTTTCCACCCTAAAGGAACTTCAAAGTTTTCTTGGACTATTGAACTATGGAAGAAAATTTATTCCAAATCTTTCCTCCAAGGTTCAAAATCTTCAACAGAAACTTAATGAAGAACAAGCAAAATACAAAGCTTCAACAGGTGAACAACCTAGACGATGGAATACAGATAAAATTTCCATCACTTTATCAGAAAAAGAAGAAAAGGAAATTTTAGAAATCAAACATGCAGTTTTAGATCAAAAGATCCATTACTTCCCCACAGAGCAAGAAGTAATTACTTTGCAAACAGATGCTTCTGATCATTTTTGGGCAGGAGTACTTGTTGCTAAACACAAAGAAATTATAGCCTATACATCAGGCAAATTTGACAAAACACAGGTCAAATACTCCACATATGATAAGTAATTATTAGCTATAAAACTAGCCTTAAAAAGTCTAAAAATATATCTGTTATATCGCAGTTTTTGTATCGAAACAGACAACAAATCAGTTGCCCAGTTTCTGAAACGAAAAACATATAACAATCCTAAAGAAAATCTCAGGAGAATTAGATTAGCTATATATTTAGAAATCTTTGCTTATGAAGTCAAATATATTCCTGGTTATACTAACTATGTCGCTGATTTTCTTACCAGGCCATGAGCGACGACGATTTTAACGCAAAGTTTAACAAGTTATTAGAACAGATGAAGCGCCCAGAAGGATGGCAGCAAGCAGGGTCAAAAAAGACCCAGAAGGTCTCCACAGAGACCGGAACCTCATCCACTCCCACAGGAGTAGATGCAGCCCGAAAGGGTAAACAGGTCCTACAGACCGAACCCGCTTCACAGAGCAAAGCTCCACAGAGCAAAGTCTCCACAGAGACGACTCCAGCCTCCACTGAGGCAAAGACCTTTGTGCCTCATAACAAAGGGAAAATGGTTCCAACTGAACCAAAGAAAACTTTTGCCGCATCTATGGTAAAAGACTGGTACAACATGGAGATGAAGGCCCATGACCAAAATCTCTATGATAAATTCAACGGATGCTTTCGAGCTGTACAGTCTGCCGATTTTCGAACGGTAAACTTTTGGCTCACTAAACTAGAAGGAGATTTTCTCGCAATCATACGAGAAATTCGCCAATACCAAGCACGCCAAAATGAGACCCAAAGTCTCCTCCTCAAAATAACACAGTTCTCATCAACTTCGCGATCGGAGGCTCTTAATAAAAAAGAAGCAGTCTTATTCACTGGCAATACTCCTGAACAAAGGAGTCTGCATGAGATTTTTTCCCAAATGGACACCACCGATTTGGTTAATCTAAGAATTCAAGATTTCTTAGAGTTATTAAAATCTCTTAACATAAATACAGAAAAAACCAAAGAACTTGAAGCAGAAATCATGGTACAAAACATGATCTCCATGTACCAACAAAATCTGCTCGATGAATCCAGTCTTCTCAATTTCTTCAAGAAACTAGAGGACACCGACATCATCTCATTCTTCACAGACGAAGAAATAATAAAAAATACAAACGACAGACCCCGTCTCGTTGTGTTTTTCAAAGATATTCAAAAATACCAAAGGCACATTAAAAAGGGAATTGTGCATGAAATTTATGTGAATACGAACAATCCGGAAGAGTATGCCAATTGCATACCAGAGATTTGCAAGATTAAATTACTTGAATATGCAAATCGATTCCAAAACATCTTTAAGTTCCGAATATGGTCAATATGGGAAGAAAGACAATATGTAAAGTTATTCCCCTCTGTCCAACTATGAGAACTGGAACGAGTCACAGAAGAACCTCGTCATCAGTTTACAAAATTCAATAAAAAGGAGTTCTCCGAAGACCAAGAACGTCTTCTTGCAGTCCAAGAATTCTTTGACCACACAACAGAAGTTACAGCTATCGGCGCTCATTCCATACATGAAGGAAAAACGATTTTACTCGTAGATACACTATCTCCCTACGAGTCCTCTTCTCTACGACATCAGAAAGCACACTCCTTCCTGACTTCCCTCAAACTCGGCAGATTAGGAGAAACTGCACAGGAAGAATACTTAGAGCATCAAGCAAGCATACAAAGGGCAATAGACGGATCTGACTCTGTAGATTCAGATATGCTCGGTGACCTGTTAGATGGCATTATAGCATCAACCGATGTTAAAACTGCTCTCACAGATCTTATAAATATACTATCAGCCTTTGTGTGCAATCCCCCCTGATCTGGTATCAGAGCCTTGGGTTGTAAATAAGTGTGTACGCAACCCAAGGCTCTGATACCAGATCGGGGGGGATCGTACACAAAGCCACAAATGAATAAAGAAGCATGGTGGACCCCACAGTTACCTAACGCACCCAAACGCACTCAAAAGATTCCTTCTTATCTTTGACAAAAGGGGACAGACAGCTCACCTGATTGAGACAGCATACCTACTGCCAGCTCCCTCCACTACGCAAATGCAGATGCCTTTCTGGATCCACTTGAACAAGGAAGATGCCTTCCCTCGTTCTCCTCTCATTATAAAAGAAGGACCTCATGGTCTTGTATAGACATCGAAATTTATGTTTCTCAGTTTTTTCTTTTCTTATTTTGTGAGCTCTTGAGTTTCCTTTCTCTTGCTTCCGTGTACTGTACTGTTTTTTCGTCTTTTTTTGTTTTTGTGTGCGATCCCCCCCGATCTGGTATCAGAGCCTTGGGTTGTAAATAAGTGTGTACGCTGGAAGGCGGTTACGCCAACCACTATTGTAAGTATCTTTTTTAAGTTCATTATGGAATAAATTAATAGGAGCATATCCTATAGTTGCTTATAAATTCTGATTGATTAAAATGTAACCTTCTTTAGCTCTCTTTCTCTAGCTTTAGTTATTATATTCTCTTGAATGATAGAAGCTTGTGGTATAGAAACCAGAGACACCATGGGTGGTGTTGGGTTGTAAAGAGCTATAGGCTCATTCGCGGCTTAATCCTAGCTATAAATCCACGGTTAGGAATATCATTAGCAAAGAGGAATATAATAAACAGACCTAGAAAAAGAAAGATTAAGAAGATTACTCGTTAATCAACAAGAATCAATAATAAACTATAGAATATGTTCCTTCCAAAAATGGACGACTTAAGGAGAAATCCTATAATTTTAGATGATCAACATCAGTGTTCTCATAGATTAAAAGAAGAACACTATGAACATTTCGTTCACCTACCTACACATGGATCCTTAAATGCAGGGATCTTCAACTATATGGTAGACCTATTACAAGATATAAAAACTGAGGTTAAAAACCTTAGCCTAAACTTTGGCCTGTATGGATACAATGGAACAATTTTGTGAAAAGGCAAAAGCCCATAAACAGATTGAAAAAGTCTGACTCTGAAACAACCTCTCAACTAGAGGAAAATCTATCCGACACATCGGATAGACATCAGTCCGACACATCGGACAAACAGTACGCAATTCGTACAAATACAGAATTAACCGTAGTAAATCCACAACATCAATTACTAGAAGGTGGGCCAAGCCATCATATACCCCCACCTGCAACACCCCCACCTGCAACACAGGCATCGGGTATACAAGATGAATCCATGACTCAACGGCCAAATATTCAACATTTTGCCACAAGAAGAGAATGGAGTCAGCAAAATTCTTCAATACCCACTCAATCAGGGTTAACACTAAATATAGATAGAATTCCTCACCGGAAAATAAAACCTTATTTGAGAAATTGGTTACAGAAAATAACGGGCATTATACATGTTTTACCCGTTATGAGTATACATGATTTTTTACAATATGCAGCCAGTTACTGGGAAGGCGATGCCTTTCACTGGTTAACTAGCCTAGAAACTACAAACCAAGTAGTGTTAGATGGCATTATAGCATCAACCGATGCTAAAACTGCTCTCACAGATCTTATAAATGTACTATCAGCCTTTGTGTGCGATCCCCCTCGATCTGGTATCAGAGCCTTGGGTTGTAAATAAGTGTGTACGTGCTGTGGCAACTAGTTTATCATAATTTTCTTTTATGAGTTTACTCCAGGGATGTGGGATTTTGCAAAGCAATTGATCGTGGATTTACTACGGTTAATTCCGTATTTGTACGAATTGCGTACTGTTTGTCCGATGTGTCGGACTGATGTCTATCCGATGTGTCGGATAGATTTTCCTCTAGTTGAGAGGTTGTTTCAGAGTCAGACTCTGATTCATGATGTTTATACAACCAATAATTAATAGCAGATTCATGTTTTTCATAGTAAGAAAATACATCTATACTATCTATTTCTCCAGTTAACTCTTTTTCTTGTAAATGGAGAAAGGCTTCATAATAGATTTTATCTATGTCATCTATGTGTATAGTATTCTTTTCTAGTGTAGAATACTTTATCATATTTATTCGTGGTTTCGTTAAGCAGGATAAAGACGATTTATTCGCCGTTCAACTATTTAGTTTTCTATAATTTGTGACCATTCTCGCTTTTCCTCGTTTGATCTCCACATGATTTCTTACAAGGAAAGCTGGTGAGGAATGGGGACTTGAGCTTTTTTGTATTAGCTGTAGGTCTACTAACTCTTGAATTTGTTTTGCAAATTCGATTTTGTCTATAGGAGAAACCATGAAACTATTTACTCTTACTTGAGTATCTTGGTGTTCTTCTAATAATTCGAGATTACAATATCTAGGACTCTTTTCGAACCATTTTAAGGGATTGTTCGAATAGAGAGGTTCTAGCATATTGTGGATAAGTGTTTCAAATTTATTCGCAGGATGTAAAGGATAGGTGTGAACCTGTCCGGATTTTGACTGGGTTTGATGGTGAATTAAAGTTACGGGATTATCACCACGCTGTGCTGCATGTTGAAAATGAGAGGCTAAGGGTGCTGTGAGAGGAACTCGTGGTATGAACCGATTGTTAAGTTCAAGATACTGTTTGTTAAAGGGTGCGAAGAACCGAAAGTTATCCATACCAATTAAACAGTCAGTTTCTAAGACGTTTGGTAGTAAACCAAAGTCGAAAGAATAAGTTTCCATAGTATTATGAATATCAGGAATTTGGACTTGTAGTCCTACGACTTTATGGGTAATAGGACATTGTTTGCCCATAAAATCATTTAACATGCCTTATTTTGTCAATGGTGTTCTGAACTGTGGAGGGATGAATACCTCTTGTAAAAGGCTAGCTTCTGCTCCAGTATCGATTAAAGCATGAAGCGTAAATTCTTGAAATTCAGGGATACATATTGTGATTGGGATATAAATATGTAACTGAGCAGCCTTTCGTAAATCAATAGAGCGAATCATTATTATGAAGTTGAGAAAATGGGATTTTTAGAGTCTGATGGTGATCAGATTCATTTTCGCGTTGATTTTTGCGCTGTTGAATGAGTTTTCTAGTACTACCTTCAAGTGGTGGTAGTCGTTCCTGTTGAACGCTAGATCGTGATGGTATGAGGGGGAAATGAATCAGATATATTTGATTGATTTGAAAGTGTTGAAAATGATCGTTGTAAGGATGGGGTAGATGATGATCCTTCACCTTGATTCATTCTTGTTGTTGATATTGTATTGCCCGAGGCAGTAAAGTATTCAATCGGGACTGGAATCCATGGTTTTAAGGATTTAATAAAAACTTGCATGTCTTGATCGATTTTTAGATGTCTAATATCAACTAAGCGAGGTTGAATTGTTTTTCCAATTCCGACTTCGAACAGTTTGACGAAATTTGTAGGTGTAATGGATTTAAATGTCGATGTATCATTTAAAGCCATACAATGTTCCCACTGTATTCCTAGAACTTTTGATCCAGGTAAAAGTTCTATACCTTGAAGATTTATTGAAAGTGTACAAGCCTTATTGATATTTTTATCTTCCAGGCTTATACAAAAATCGGGATGTATATTTACTCCAAATAATCTATGTGCTAGGTTGGATTTAGCACATCCAATAATACTATTTAAAGGATTATTGATGATTCTTTCATCCATACAAACTAGCATTATAGGAAAATCTATTCCATAACGAAATAGTCCTGTTATTTTTATTTGGATTAATCCTATATGAAGATATTTCATTTTAGGTTATTTTTTCTTTAATTTTTCAATTTTCTGAACGTCGAGGAGTTTGACAGAAGAAAAATCTTCATCTCCTTTTAGTTCTATATTGCCTTGCATTCTTTCGAAAACATAGCAATGTTGATTTAAAAATCTAGACTTGAAGGAAGGATTTTTATATATTTCCTTTTTATCTGAATGAGGAATTGCCTCTTTAAGTTTTTCGAGATCTTCGTCAGTAACGACGAATTGTTCTCCCATGCTATCTTGAATACTTGAGTTAGTAACTTCTTCCGATGTTATTTCGTCAGAAGTTGTAAGAGTATTCATATATATTCTACATTCAAAGTAAGTCTCGTGTTCTTTTGGGGTAGAACTCGAACTCTGTGTTTGATATTTGTTTGAACTTTGACCTTGACTATGAGATGATCGTTGATCTTCTTTGATAATGGGAAGATCTTCGTATTTATGGATTACGAGTAATTCAATCGGATCATCCTTTTCTATTTTATAGTCCTGATCATTGAGACTAGTATTTTTGATTATTATGGCCGTTTTTTCTATAGCCATTGGTTCAATTATGCCACTAGTAATAAAAAGATTATCCTTTGCAAGTCTCGGAGAGGTATGTATTATACCATAGTATCCAAGAGGTATTTGGATAATAATGTCCAAATGAATAATTGTAGTTCTATATCTTTTTAAATAATATGTTCTACTAGAGAATAACGTATAGCCTGCGGCATACATTTTTCCCTTTTGTGGTAACATAATATCATCTAATAATGGTATAATTTTAATTGAATTCATTGTTTTATTAATTGTCAACATGTTAATGTTGATCGAGTCGAATTGAGCATTGAATTCTTCTTCTTCATTTGTAGAGTCTGAATAAATGCTTTCAATTTCATATATAGAGGAATTGTTATCGCTTGGTATATCCTCAAATGTACCAAGGTTAATTCCATATTCTTCTAGATTGTCAAGAACTAGGGTTTTTATATTAGTTGGACATTCATTAGCATAATGTCCTTCTTTGCTACATTTATAGCATTTACAACCCTTTCGGAAGGTTCGTTTTTTGATGAATTTTCGTGCTGGGAATTTCTTCTCATTTCGAAAATTTCGTTTGAACTCTGGTTTCCAGTTTTTTCTTGTAACTCAGAATTTTGGTTTCTTCCGATAAAATGATGAGTTACTTCGAAATCTATTGGATTTCTGTTTATACTCTGGTTTACAACCATATTGGAGATTTACATCTTCATTATATTTTGAGCAACAGGCTTGGCCTAATTTAGAATGTTTTATTTTGATTTCAATCTGTTTATGGGCTTTTGCCTTTTCACAAAATTGTTCTATTGTATCCATACAAGCCTTTTTGAGGTTACCTGTGGATTGGGCATTTCGCTCATTAGGTAGATGAAATATTAAGCCAATATATTTAGCAACAAATTCTTCTAACATGCAAATTTCACATAATTGCATTTTCATTAGTTGTTGCTCGGATTCATATTCTGTGAGTAATATTTCTCCGGTAAGATCGGCTTGTTTGAGCAATAGTTGGGATGTTTGAAAAAGATGTTGTTTATGTTCTTCTGCTGAAGAAGAGAAGACTAGAATATCATCTATATAGAAAACAACAAATGGTAGGTGTCCAAATAGAGAATTCATCAATTTCTGGAATATTTGGGGAGCATTTTTTAATCCAAATGGCATTACTAACCATTCATAATGTCCTTGTGGACAGCTAAATGCTGTGAGTTCTATCGAAGATTTGTTTTGGAGTTTTACTTGCCAAAAGAAAATTATGATAAACTAGTTGCCACAGCACGTACACACTTATTTACAACCCAAGGCTCTTTGCTAATGATATTCCTAACCGTGGATTTATAGCTAGGATTAAGCCGCGAATGAGCCTATAGCTCTTTACAACCCAACACCACCCATGGTGTCTCTGGTTTCTATACCACAAGCTTCTATCATTCAAGAGAATATAATAACTAAAGCTTGAGAAAGAGAGCTAAAGAAGGTTACATTTTAATCAATCAGAATTAATAAGCAACTATAGGATATGCTCCTATTAATTTATTCCATAATGAACTTAAAAAAGATACATACAATAGTGGTTGGCGTAACCGCCTTCCAGCTTACACACTTATTTACAACCCAAGGCTCTGATACCAGATCGGGGGGGATCGCACACAAAAACGAAAAAAGACGAAAAAAGAGTACAGTACACGGAAGCAAGAGGAAGGAAACACAAGAGCTCACAAAATAAGAAAAGAAAAAACTGAGAAACATAAACTTCGATGTCTATACAAGACCATGAGGTCCTTCTTTTATAATGAGAGGAGAACGAGGGAAGGCATCTTCCGTGTTCAAGTGGATCCAGAAAGGCATCTGTTTTTGCGTAGTGGAGGGAGCTGGCAGTAGGTATGCTGTCTCAATCAGGTGAGCTGTCTGTCACCTTTTGTCAAAGATAAGAAGGAATCTTTTGAATGCGTTTGGGTGCGTTAGGTAACTGTGTGGTGCGTTTGGGTGCGTTAGGTAACTGTGGGGTCCACCATGCTTCTTTATTCGTTTGTGGCCAGGTCACCGAGCATATCTGAATCTACAGAGTCAGATCCGTCTATAGCCCTTTGTATACTTGCTTGATGCTCTAATTATTCTTCATGTGCAGTTTCTCCAAATCTGCCGAGTTTGAGGGAAGTCAGGAAGGAGTGTGCTTTCTGATGTCGTAGAGAAGAGGACTCGTAGGGAGATAGTGTATCTACGAGTAAAATTGTTTTTCCTTCATGTATGGAATGAGCGCCGATAGCTGTAACTTCTGTTGTGTGGTTAAAGAATTCTTGGGCTGCAAGAAGACGTTCTTGGTCTTCGGAGAACTCCTTTATATTGAATTTTGTAAACTGATGACGAGGTTCTTCTGTGACTCGTTCCAGTTCCCATAGTTGGACAGAGGGGAATAACTTGACATATTGTCTTTCTTCCCATATTGACCATATTCGGAACATAAAGATGTTTTGGAATCGATTTGCATATTCAAGTAATTTAATCTTGCAAATCTCTGGTATGCAATTGGCATACTCTTCCGGATTGTTCGTATTCACATAAATTTCATGCACAATTCCCTTTTTAATGTGCCTTTGGTATTTTTGAATATCTTTGAAGAACACAACGAGACGGGGTCTATCGTTTGTATTTTTTATTATTTCTTCGTCTGTGAAGAAAGAGTTGATGTCGGTGTCCTCTAGTTTCTTGAAGAAATTGAGAAGACTGGAGTCATCAAGCAGATTTTGTTGGTACATGGAGATCATGTTTTGTACCATGATTTCTGCTTCAAGTTCTTTGGTTTTTTCTGTATTTATGTTAAGAGATTTTAATAACTCTAAGAAATCTTGAATTCTTAGATTAACCAAATCGGTGGTGTCCATTTGGGAAAAAATCTCATGCAGACTCCTTTGTTCAGGAGTATTGCCAGTGAATAAGACTGCTTCTTTTTTATTAAGAGCCTCCGATTGCGAAGTTGACGAGAACTGTGTTATTTTGAGGAGGAGACTGTGGGTCTCATTTTGGCGTGCTTGGTATTGGCGAATTTCTCGTATGATTGCGAGAAAATCTCCTTCTAGTTTAGTGAGCCAAAAGTTTACCGTTCGAAAATCGGCAGACTGTACGGCTCAAAAGCATCCGTTGAATTTATCATAGAGATTTGGGTCATGGGCCTTCATCTCCATGTTGTACCAGTCTTTTACCATAGATGCGGCAAAAGTTTTCTTTGGTTCAGTTGGAACCATTTTCCCTTTGTTATGAGGCACAAAGGTCTTTCTTGCCTCAGTGGAGGCTGGAGTCGTCTCTGTGGAGACTTTGCTCTGTGGAGCGGGTTCGGTCTGTAGGACCTGTTTACCCTTTCGGGCTGCATCTACTCCTGTGGGAGTGGATGAGGTTCCGGTCTCTGTGGAGACCTTCTGGGTCTTTTTTGACCCTGCTTGCTGCCATCCTTCTGGGCGCTTCATCTGTTCTAATAACTTGTTAAACTTTGCGTTAAAATCGTCGTCGCTCATGGCCTGGTAAGAAAATCAGCGACATAGTTAGTATAACCAGGAATATATTTGACTTCATAAGCAAAGATTTCTAAATATATAGCTAATCTAATTCTCCTGAGATTTTCTTCAGGATTGTTATATGTTTTTCATTTCAGAAACTGGGCAACTGATTTGTTGTCTGTTTCGATACAAAAACTGCGATATAACAGATATATTTTTAGACTTTTAAGGCTAGTTTTATAGCTAATAATTCCTTATCATATGTGGAGTATTTGACCTGTGTTTTGTCAAATTTGCCTGATGTATAGGCTATAATTTCTTTGTGTTTAGCAACAAGTACTCCTGCCCAAAAATGATCAGAAGCATCTGTTTGCAAAGTAATTACTTCTTGCTCTGTGGGGAAGTAATGGATCTTTTGATCTAAAACTGCATGTTTGATTTCTAAAATTTCCTTTTCTTCTTTTTCTGATAAAGTGATGGAAATTTTATCTGTATTCCATCGTCTAGGTTGTTCACCTGTTGAAGCTTTGTATTTTGCTTGTTCTTCATTAAGTTTCTGTTGAAGATTTTGAACCTTGGAGGAAAGATTTGGAATAAATTTTCTTCCATAGTTCAATAGTCCGAGAAAACTTTGAAGTTCTTTTAGGGTGGAAAAGGTTTCTGGGAAGTCTTTTATTTTAGCATAAATATGCTGTTGCAGTTCATTCGTTCCTTGTTTAATATATTTTCCTAGAAATTCGATCTCTGTTTTAAAGAGTTCGATCTTTTTAGGACTAAGGATAACGCCATGTTTGAGCAATAGTTGGGATGTTTGAAAAAGATGTTGTTTGTGTTCTTTTGCTGAAGAAGAGAAGACTAGAATATCATCTATATAGACAACAACAAATGGTAGATGTCCAAATAGAGAATTCATCCATTTCTGGAATATTTGGGGAGCATTTTCTAATCCAAAGGGCATTACTAACCATTCATGATGTCCTTGTGGACAGCTAAATGCTGTGAGTTCTATCGAAGATTTGTTTTGGAGTTTTACTTGCCAAAACCCTGACTTCGCATCGAACTTACTATAATATTTTGCTCCTTGTATCTGCTTAATTAGCTGTTCAGCAGATGGAATAAAATAGCCATCGAATTTTGTACAACTATTTAGTTTTCTATAATTTATGACCATTCTCGCTTTTCCTCGTTTGATCTCCGCATGATTTCTTACAAGGAAAGAATATGAGGAATGGGGACTTGAGCTTTTTTGTATTAGCTGTAGGTCTACTAACTCTTGAATTTGTTTTGCAAATTCGATTTTGTCTATAGGAGAAACCATGAAACTATTTACTCTTACTTGAGTATCTTGGTGTTCTTCTAATAATTCGAGATTACAATATCTAGGACACTTTTCGAACTATTTTAAGGGATTGTTCGAATAGAGAGGTTCAAGCATATTGTGGATAAGTGTTTCAAATTTATTCGCAGGATGTAAAGGATAGGTGTGCACCTGTCCGGATTTTGACTAGGTTTGATGCTGAATTAAAGGAACGGGATTATCACCACGCTGTGCTGCATGTTGAAAATGAGAGACTAAGGGTGCTGTGAGAGGAACTCGTGGTATGAACCGACTGTTAAGTTCAAGTACTGTTTGTTAAAGGGTGCGAAGAACCGAAGGTTATCCATACCAATTAAACAGTCAGTTTCTAAGACGTTTGGTAGTAAACCAAAGTAGAAAGAATAAGTTTCCATAGTATTATGAATATCAGGAATTTGGACTTGTAGTCCTACGACTTTATGGGTAATAGGACATTGTTTGCCCATAAAATCATTTAACATGCCTTGTTTTGTCAATGGTGTTCTGAACTGTGGAGGGATGAATACCTCTTGTAAAAGGCTAGCTTCTGCTCCAGTATCGATTAAAGCATGAAGCGTAAATTCTTGAAATTCAGGGATACATATTGTGATTGGGATATAAATATGTAACTGAGCAGCCTTTCGTAAATCAATAGAGCGAATCATTATTATGAAGTTGAGAAAATGGGATTTTTAGAGTCTGATGGTGATCAGATTCATTTTCGCGTTGATTTTCGCGCTGTTGAATGAGTTTTCTAGTACTACCTTCAAGTGGTGGTAGTCATTCCTGTTGAACACTAGATCGTGATGGTATGGGGGTAAATGAATCAGATATATTTGATTGATTTGAAAGTGTTGAAAATGATCGTTGTAAGGATGGGGTAGATGATGATCCTTCACCTTGATTCATTCTTGTTGTTGATATTGTATTGCCCGAGGCAGTAAAGTATTCAATCGGGACTGGAATCCATGGTTTTAAGGATTTAATAAAAACTTGCATGTCTTGATCGATTTTTAGATGTCTAATATCAACTAAGCGAGGTTGAATTGTTTTTCCAATTCCGACTTCGAACAGTTTGACGAAATTTGTAGGTGTAATGGATTTAAATGTTGATGTATCATTTAAAGCCATACAATGTTCCCACTGTATTCCTAGAACTTTTGATCCAGGTAAAAGTTCTATACCTTGAAGATTTATTGAAAGTGTACAAGCCTTATTGATATTTTTTTTCCAGGCTTATACAAAAATCGGGATGTATATTTACTCCAAATAATCTATGTGCTAGGTTGGATTTAGCACCTCCAATAATACTATTTAAAGGATTATTGATGATTCTTTCATCCATACAAACTAGCATTATAGGAGTATCTATTTCAGAACGAAATAGTCTTGTTATTTTTATTTGGATTAATCCTATATGAAGATATTTCATTTTAGGATATTTTTTCTTTAATTTTTCAATTTTCTGAACGTCGAGGAGTTTGACAGAAGAAAAATCTTCATCTCCTTTTAGTTCTATATTGCCTTGCATTCTTTCGAAAATATAGCAATGTTGATTTAAAAATCTAGACTTGAAGGATGGATTTTTATATATTTCCTTTTTATCTGAATGAGGAATTGCCTCTTTGAGTTTTTCGAGATCTTCGTCAGTAACGACGAATTGTTCTCCCATGCTATCTTGAATACTCGAGTTAGTAACTTCTTCCGATGTAATTTCGTCAGAAGTTGTAAGAGTATTCATATATATTCTATATTCAAAGTAAGTCTCGTGTTCCCCCATGTACTCTTTTTTCGTCTTTTTTCGGTTTTGTGTGCGATCCCCCCCGATCTGGTATCAGAGCCTTGGGTTGTAAATAAGTGTGTACGCTGGAAGGCGGTTACGCCAACCACTATTGTAAGTATCTTTTTTAAGTTCATTATGGAATAAATTAATAGGAGCATATCCTATAGTTGCTTATTAATTCTGATTGATTAAAATGTAACCTTCTTTAGCTCTCTTTCTCTAGCTTTAGTTGTTATATTCTCTTGAATGATAGAAGCTTGTGGTATATAAACTAGAGACACCATGGGTGGTGTTGGGTTGTAAAGAGCTATAGGCTCATTCGCGGCTTAATCCTAGATATAAATCCACGGTTAGGAATATCATTAGCAAAGAGGAATATAATAAACAGACCTAGAAAAAGAAAGATTAAGAAGATTACTCGTCAATCAGCAAGAATCAATAATAAACTATAGAATATGTTTCTTCCAAAAATGGACGACTTAAGGAGAAATCCTATAATTTTAGATGATCAACATCAGTGTTCTCATAGATTAAACGAAGAACACTATGAACATTTCGTTCACCTACCTACACATGGATCCTTAAATGCAGGGATCTTCAACTATATGGTAGACCTATTACAAGATATAAAAACTGAGGTTAAAAACCTTAGCCTAAACTTTCCTCAACTAGGAAAACCAGAAATAAGAACGGCGAATAAATCGTCTTTATCCTGCTTAACGAAACCACGAATAAATATGGTAAAGTATTCTACACTAGAAAAGAATACTATACACATAGATGACATAGATAAAATCTATTATGAAGCCTTTCTCTATTTACAAGAAAAAGAGTTAACTGGAGAAATAGATAGTATAGATGTATTTTCTTACAATGAAAAATATGAATCTGCTATTAATTATTGGTTGTATAAACATCATGAATCAGAGTCTGACTCTGAAACAACCTCTCAACTAGAGGAAAATCTATCCGACACATCGGATAGACATCAGTCCGACACATCGGACAAACAGTACGCAATTCGTACAAATACGGAATTAACCGTAGTAAATCCACAACATCAATTACTAGAAGGTGGGCCAAGCCATCATATACCCCCACCTGCAACACCCCCACCTGCAACACAGGCATCGGGTATACAAGATGAATCCATGACTCAACGGCAAAATATTCAACATTTTGCCACAAGAAGAGAATGGAGTCAGCAAAATTCTTCAATACCCACTCAATCAGGGTTAACACTAAATATAGATAGAATTCCTCACCGGAAAATAAAACCTTATTTGAGAAATTGGTTACAGAAAATAACGGGCATTATACATGTTTTACCCGTTATGAGTATACATGATTTTTTACAATATGCAGCCAGTTACTGGGAAGGCGATGCCTTTCACTGGTTAACTAGCCTAGAAACTACAAACCAAGTAGTGTTAGATGGCATTATAGCATCAACCGATGCTAAAACTGCTCTCACAGATCTTATAAATATACTATCAGCCGATCTTACCGGAGAAATATTACTCACAGAATATGAATCCGAGCAACAACTAATGAAAATGCAATTATGTGATATTTGCATGATAGAAGAATTTGTTGCTAAATATATTGGCTTAATATTTCATCTACCTAATGTCGAACAAAAAATGTTTTGGATGAAAGGATTCTTTTCAAAAATCCCACATCCCTGGAGTAAACTCATAAAAGAAAATTATGATAAACTAGTTGCCACAGCACCTAATGAGCGAAACGCCCAATCCACAGGTAACCTCAAAAATGCCTGTATGGATGCAATGGAACAATTTTGTGAAAAGGCAAAAGCCCATAAACAGATTGAAAACAAAAAAAAACATTCTAAATTAGGCCAAGCCTGTTGCTCAAAATATAATGAAGATGTAAATCTCCAATATGGTTGTAAACCAGAGTATAAACAGAAATCCAATAGATTTTGAAGTAACTCATCATTTTATCGGAAGAAGCCAAAATTCCGAGTTACAAGAAAAAAATGGTAACCAGAGTTCAAACGAAATTTTCGACATGAGAAGAAATTCCCAGCACGAAAATTCATCAAAAAATAAACCTTCCGAAAGGGTTGTAAATGCTTTAAATGTAGCAAAGAAGGACATTATGCTAATGAATGTCCAACTAATATAAAAACCCTAGTTCTTGACAATCTAGAAGAATATGGAATTAACCTTGGTACATTTGAGGATATACCAAGTGATAACAATTCCTCTATATATGAAATTGAAAGCATTTATTCAGACTCTACAAATGAAGAAGAAGAATTCAATGCTCAATTCGACTCGATCAACATTAACATGTTGACAATTAATAAAACAATGAATTCAATTAAAATTATACCATTATTAGATGATATTATGTTACCACAAAAGGGAAAAATGTATGCCGCAGGCTATACGTTATTCTCTAGTAGAACATATTATTTAAAAAGATATAGAACTACAATTATTCATTTGGACATTATTATCCAAATACCTCTTGGATACTGTGGTATAATACATACCTCTCCGAGACTTGCAAAGGATAATCTTTTTATTACTAGTGGCATAATTGAACCAATGGCTATAGAAAAAAAGGCCATAATAATCAAAAATACTAGTCTCAATGATCAGGACTATAAAATAGAAAAGGATGATCCGATTGGATTACTCGTAATCCATAAATACGAAGATCTTCCCATTATCAAAGAAGATCAACGATCATCTCATAGTCAAGGTCAAAGTTCAAACAAATATCAAACACAGCGTTCAAGTTCTACCCCATAAACAGATTGAAAACAGATCGGGGGGAGATCGCACACAAAAACGAAAAAAGACAAAAAAAGAGTACAGTACACGGAAGCAAGAGGAAGGAAACTCAAGAGCACAAAAAATAAGAAAAGAAAAAACTGAGAAACATAAACTTCGATGTCTATACAAGACCATGAGGTCCTTCTTTTATAATTAGAGGAGAACGAGGGAAGGCATCTTCCTTGTTCAAGTGGATCCAGAAAGGCATCTGCTTTTGCGTAGTGGAGGGAGCTGGCAGTAGGTATGCTGTCTCAATTAGGTGAGCTGTCTGTCACCTTTTGTCAAAGATAAGAAGGAATCTTTTGAGTGCGTTTGGGTGCGTTAGGTAACTGTGGGGTCCACCATGCTTCTTTATTCGTTTGTGGCCAGGTCACCGAGCATATCTGAATCTACAAAGTCAGATCCGTCTATAGCCCTTTGTATACTTGCTTGATGCTCTAAGTATTCTTCCTGTGCAGTTTCTCCTAATCTGCTGAGTTTGAGGGAAGTCAGGAAGGAGTGTGCTTTCTGATGTCGTAGAGAAGAGGACTCGTAGGGAGATAGTGTATCTACGAGTAAAATCGTTTTTCCTTCATGTATGGAATGAGCGCCGATAGCTGCAACTTCTGTTGTGTGGTCAAAGAATTCTTGGGCTGCAAGAAGACGTTCTTGGTCCTCGGAGAACTCCTTTTTATTGAATTTTGTAAACTGATGACGAGGTTCTTCTGTGACTCGTTCCAGTTCCCATAGTTGGACAGAGGGGAATAACTTGACATATTGTCTTTCTTCCCATATTGACCATATTCGGAACATAAAGATGTTTTGGAATCAATTTGCATATTCAAGTAATTTAATCTTGCAAATCTCTGGTATGCAATTGGCATACTCTTCCGGATTGTTCGTATTCACATAAATTTCATGCACAATTCCCTTTTTAATGTGCCTTTGGTATTTTTGAATATCTTTGAAGAACACAACGAGACGGGGTCTGTCGTTTGTATTTTTTATTATTTCTTCATCTGTGTAGAAAGAGATGATGTCGGTGTCCTCTAGTTTCTTGAAGAAATTGAGAAGACTGGAGTCATCGAGCAGATTTTGTTGGTACATGGAGATCATGTTTTGTACCATGATTTCTGCTTCAAGTTCTTTGGTTTTTTCTGTATTTATGTTAAGAAATTTTAATAACTCTAAGAAATCTTGAATTTTTAGATTAACCAAATCGGTGGTGTCCATTTGGGAAAAAATCTCATGCAGACTCCTTTGTTCAGGAGTATTGCCAGTGAATAAGGCTGCTTCTTTTTTATTAAGAGCCTCCGATCGCAAAGTTGACGAGAACTGTGTTATTTTGAGGAGGAGACAGTGGGTCTCATTTTGGCGTGCTTGGTATTGGCGAATTTCTCGTATGATTGCGAGAAAATCTCCTTCTAGTTTAGTGAGCCAAAAGTTTACCGTTCGAAAATCGGCAGACTGTACGGCTCGAAAGCATCCGTTGAATTTATCATAGAGATTTGGGTCATGAGCCTTCATCTCCATGTTGTACCAGTCTTTTACCATAGATGCGGCAAAAGTTTTCTTTGGTTCAGTTGGAACCATTTTCCCTTTGTTATAAGGCACAAAGGTCTTTCTTGCCTCAGTGGAGGCTGGAGTCGTCTCTGTGGAGACTTTGCTCTGTGGAGCGGGTTCGATCTGTCGGACCTGTTTACCCTTTCGGACTGCATTTACTCCTGTGGGAGTGGATGAGGTTCCGGTCTCTGTGGAGACCTTCTGGGTCTTTTTTGACCCTGCTTGCTACCATCCTTCTGGGCGCTTCATCTGTTCTAATAACTTGTTAAACTTTGCGTTAAAATCGTCGTCGCTCTTGGCACAGGAATATATTTGATTTCATAAGCAAAGATTTCTAAATATATAGCTAATCTAATTCTCCTGAGATTTTCTTCAGGATTGTTATATGTTTTTCGTTTCAGAAACTGGGCAACTGATTTGTTGTCTGTTTCGATACAAAAACTACGATATAACAGATATATTTTTTAGACTTTTTAAGGCTAGTTTTATAGCTAATAATTCCTTATCATATGTGGAGTATTTGACCTGTGTTTTGTCAAATTTGCCTGATGTATAGGTTATAATTTCTTTGTGTTTAGCAACAAGTACTCCTGCCCAAAAATGATCAGAAGCATCTGTTTGCAAAGTAATTACTTCTTGCTCTGTGGGGAAGTAAAGGATCTTTTGATCTAAAACTGCATGTTTGATTTCTAAAATTTCCTTTTCTTCTTTTTCTGATAAAGTGATGGAAATTTTATCTGTATTCCATCGTCTAGGTTGTTCACCTGTTGAAGCTTTGTATTTTGCTTGTTCTTCATTAAGTTTCTGTTGAAGATTTTGAACCTTGGAGGAAAGATTTGGAATAAATTTTCTTCCATAGTTCAATAGTCCAAGAAAACTTTGAAGTTCCTTTAGGGTGGAAAAGGTTTCTGGAAAGTCTTTTATTTTAGCATAAATATGCTGTTGCAGTTCAATCGTTCCTTGTTTAATATATTTTCCTAGAAATTCGATCTCTGTTTTAAAGAGTTCGATCTTTTTAGGACTAAGGATAATGCCATGTTTGAGCAATAGTTGGGATGTTTGAAAAAGATGTTGTTTATGTTCTTCTGCTGAAGAAGAGAAGACTAGAATATCATCTATATAGACAACAACAAATGGTAGATGTCCAAATAGAGAATTCATCCATTTCTGGAATATTTGGGGAGCATTGTTTAATCCAAAGGGCATTACTAACCATTCATAATGTCCTTGTGGACAGCTAAATGCTGTGAGTTCTATCGAAGATTTGTTTTGGAGTTTTACTTGCCAAAACCCTGACTTCGCATCGAACTTACTATAATATTTTGCTCCTTGTATCTGCTTAATTAGCTGTTCAACAGATGGAATAAAATAGCCATCGAATTTTGTACAACTATTTAGTTTTCTATAATTTAGTTTTTTCTTTTCTTATTTTTTGTGCTCTTGAGTTTCCTTCCTCTTGCTTCCGTGTACTGTACTCTTTTTTTGTCTTTTTTCGTTTTTGTGTGCGATCTCCCCCCGATCTGTTTTCAATCTGTTTATGGGGTAGAACTCGAACTCTGTGTTTGATATTTGTTTGAACTTTGACCTTGACTATGAGATGATCGTTGATCTTCTTTGATAATGAGAAGATCTTCGTATTTATGGATTACGAGTAATCCAATCGGATCATCATTTTCTATTTTATAGTCCTGATCATTGAGACTAGTATTTTTGATTATTATGGCCGTTTTTTCTATAGCCATTGGTTCAATTATGCCACTAGTAATAAAAAGATTATCCTTTGCAAGTCTCGGAGAGGTATGTATTATACCATAGTATCCAAGAGGTATTTGGATAATAATGTCCAAATGAATAATTGTAGTTCTATATCTTTTTAAATAATATGTTCTACTAGAGAATAATGTATAGCCTGCGGCATACATTTTTCCCTTTTGTGGTAACATAATATCAACTAATAATGGTATAATTTTAATTGAATTCATTGTTTTATTAATTGTCAACATGTTAATGTTGATCGAGTCGAATAGAGCATTGAATTCTTCTTCTTCATTTGTAGAGTCTGAATAAATGCTTTCAATTTCATATATAGAGGAATTGTTATTGCTTGGTATATCCTCAAATGTACCAAGGTTAATTCCATATTCTTTTAGATTGTCAAGAACTAGGGTTTATATATTAGTTGGACATTCATTAGCATAATGTCCTTCTTTGCTACATTTAAAGCATTTACAACCCTTTCGGAAGGTTCGTTTTTTGATGAATTTTCGTGCTGGGAATTTCTTCTCATTTCGAAAATTTCGTTTGAACTCTGGTTTCCATTTTTTTCTTGTAACTCGGAATTTTGGCTTCTTCCGATAAAATGATGAGTTACTTCGAAATCTATTGGATTTCTGTTTATACTCTGGTTTACAACCATATTGGAGATTTACATCTTCATTATATTTTGAGCAACAGGCTTGGCCTAATTTAGAATGTTTTATTTTGTTTTCAATCTGTTTATGGGCTTTTGCCTTTTCACAAAATTGTTCCATTGTATCCATACTGGCCTTTTTGAGGTTACCTGTGGATTGGGCGTTTCGCTCATTTGGTAGATGAAATATTAAGCCAATATATTTAGCAACAAATTCTTCTAACATGCAAATATCACATAATTGCATTTTCATTAGTTGTTGCTCGGATTCATATTATGTGAGTAATATTTCTCCGGTAAGATCGGCTGATAGTATATTTATAAGATCTGTGAGAGCAGTTTTAGCATCGGTTGATGCTATAATGCCATCTAACACTACTTGGTTTGTAGTTTCTAGGCTAGTTAACCAGTGAAGGGCATCGCCTTCCGACTAACTGGCTGCATATTGTAAAAAATCATGTATACTCATAACGGGTAAAACATGTATAATGCCCGTTATTTTCTGTAACCAATTTCTCAAATAAGGTTTTATTTTCCGGTGAGGAATTCTATCTATATTTAGTGTTAACCCTGATTGAGTGGGTATTGAAGAATTTTGCTGACTCCATTCTCTTCTTGTGGCAAAATGTTGAATATTTGGCCGTTGAGTCATGGATTCATCTTGTATACCCGATGCCTGTGTTGCAGGTGGGGGTGTTGCAGGTGGGGGTATATGATGGCTTGGCCCACCTTCTAGTAATTGATGTTGTGGATTTACTACGGTTAATTCCGTATTTGTACGAATTGCGTACTGTTTGTCCGATGTGTCGGACTGATGTCTGTCCGATGTGTCGGACTGATGTCTATCCGATGTGTCGGATAGATTTTCCTCTAGTTGAGAAGTTGTTTCAGAGTCATACTCTAATTCATGATGTTTATACAACCAATAATTAATAGCAGATTCATGTTTTTCATAGTAAGAAAATACATCTATACTATCTATTTCTCAAGTTAACTCTTTTTCTTGTAAATGGAGAAAGGCTTCATAATAGATTTTATCTATGTCATCTATGTGTATAGTATTCTTTTCTAGTGTAGAATACTTTACCATATTTATTCGTGGTTTCGTTAAGCAGGATAAAGACGATTTATTCGCCGTTCTTATTTCTGGTTTTCCTAGTTGAGGAAAGTTTAGGCTAAGGTTTTTAACCTCAGTTTTTATATCTTGTAATAGGTCTACCATATAGTTGAAGATCCCTGCATTTAAGGATCCATGTGTAGGTCGGTGAACGAAATGTTCATAGTGTTCTTCGTTTAATCTATGAGAACACTGATGTTGATCATTTAAAATTATAGGATTTCTCCTTAAGTCGTCCATTTGTGGAAGAAACATATTCTATAGTTTATTATTGATTCTTGCTGATTAACGAGTAATCTTCTTAATCTTTCTTTTTCTAGGTCTGTTTATTATATTCCTCTTTGCTAATGATATTCCTAACCGTGGATTTATAGCTAGGATTAAGCCGCGAATGAGCCTATAGCTCTTTACAACCCAACACCACCCATGGTGTCTCTGGTTTCTATACTACAAGCTTCTATCATTCAAGAGAATATAATAACTAAAGCTAGAGAAAGAGAGCTAAAGAAGGTTACATTTTAATCAATCAGAATTAATAAGCAACTATAGGATATGCTCCTATTAATTTATTCCATAATGAACTTAAAAAAGATACTTACAATAGTGGTTGGCGTAACTGCCTTCCAGCGTACACACTTATTTACAACCCAAGGCTCTGATACCAGATCGGGGGGAGATCGCACACAAAAACAAAATGACGAAAAAAGAGTACAGTACAATCACTCCCAATTAATGACAGGCAATCAGCAACTAAGTTCAACTTCTCAGGTCCAAAACTATAAGAGCATCCGCTATCGTCTGCTAAAAACCTAAAATATGGATATTTTGACAAAAAATCTGCCACTATCGTTGGCCAAATATCTACTTTTTGGCAAAATCATGACCAGGGCATTGCCATATATAGCAGAATGAAATAGCAATTGCAAAATATAGAAGACGGAAGATCAGATGATCTTCCGTCTCTCAAATATTTTCAATTATTTGTAATATTAAATTAAGACAGACGAAAGATCTTCTTCCGTCTGAAGAGTATGAATGGTCAAAAGTACCCTTCTTCCATCTCTCTCTCTCTCTCTCTCTTTCTCTCTCTCTCTCTTTAAAAAAAAAATCAAAATGGAGAGACGGAAGATCTTCTTCTGTCCATTTCTTTTCTATTTTTTCGTCATTTTTTTAAATGGGAAAGAGATATGGGAAAGAGACAGGTTGTTTTTTTCCCCTTCACTTTTTGTCCTTTCCTAAAATTAAAATTTTTTTAAAAAAAGAAGAGGATCTTCCGGCAGGGCAAATTTTAAAAAAAATCCCCCAGACGAAAGATCATCATCCGTCTGGGTAATTTTTTTAATTTTTTTTTAAAATTTGTCACGCGACCAGTCTGGCTCTAAATTTATTTTTATTATTTTTATTGTCAAACGGAACATGATCTTCCATCTATCGAATTTTGGGTATTAAAAAAATTATTTATTTTATTAGACGGAGGATATTCTTTAATCTGTATATTTTATTATTTTTTTAACCCAAATTTTGGCATTAACGATAGCAGCACAACTCTTCTATTTCTATTTTCCTATTGCCAAATACCTATAATATAGCAGCAACGATAGTGGATGCTCTAACCCCTACATTAATTTCTTCAATAGGTTTTGATTTGGAGATTACATCCAGATCAGTTTCTGCCAAAGGCACGTCGGCATCAGTATAAGTAATCAATTCCCTGCAACAGATGCATGCATAAAAACAATATAAGTTAATTAAAGGAAAATTCATGTATGCTGTGCATTAAATTAGCTAATGTGAAATGTACATACCACACAGTATTGGATATCAGAAGAATGATGTGTGTTAGGGTTAGGGAATTATTGGTTTGATTTGGTTTTTTTTGGTTTTTTTTAATAGATGTGTAGAAAAAACCGGCTTCTCAATTAATTAATCCAAATGAATGAAAGCTACTCATTTCAATATCCTCATATCCAATGGTCAGAATCAGTGTTTATCATTTTCTCATTTAAGAGTGTTTCTCATTGGATCACTCCTATATATATATATATATATATATATATATATATATATATATATATATATATTATGGAAACATGGTCTTTTATTTACAACTAATTATTGTCATACTATTCAAACTTGAGCTACATAATTGTTGATTTACTGTTTACAAGGCTTTTCATATGCTGTATCGTTTTGAAGACGTGCCGTAGGCACGTGCCCACAGGCAAATCTAGTTATAAAACAAAACTAGAAATGTTGTTCAGTGCTGAAATAACATAGGTATCTCTAATCCCAAGACAAATGCACGGATGACACTGAGACATGGCAATTCGGTTCTAATTGTCAAATACAACGTGCAACCACTACAGGTGATTTAAACGTCTTTTTGAATTATCGGGCAAGTTTTTTGTAATAAATTGAAAGAAAAATTAAAAGAACAGAGAAAATTGTAATCCCCCAAAACTTCTTTCTTATTCATGTTCATAAACCCTCTACTTATAGGCTTACATGATATAAATAAACAATTATATCATTTACAATATACGTTACAAGACTCTTCATATGATGTATGTAAATGAATGTTTAAAGCTATGCTACAAGACTCTTCATATGATGAATGTAAATGAGTGTTTATGGTGGTCATCCATTATCATGTACTTACAATACTGAATACTCACACATGGATGTCCACCATATATGGTACATGCCTCGTTAAAACCTTGCCAAGAAAATCCAATGGGATAAAACCTGATCAAAGTGGAACAAGAGTACATATCCGCGTGAGATGGTGACGAGCGTGCGACACTGCCTGATTAAAACCTTGCTAAGAAAAATCTAGCAGGACAAAAACTTGGACGAAGAAAAAAGAGTACAGTGTGAAGGTATTATTGATGACACGCTCCCCCTGATGTTGGAAAAATATCCTTATGCTGACATATTCCAATATTGTAGGCCATCTTTCAAAAAGTTGTAGTCTGTAGTACTTTAGTGAATATATCTGCGCAGTTGTCGTTTGATTGTATCTTCTCAACATCTATGTCACCATTTTTCTGAAGCTCGTTTGGTGAAATATTTTTGGTCCATCACCTTTGATATAACCGTTTTGGATTTGTGCAATACAAACAACATATCATCATACAACATTGTTGACATGTCCATGATGGAAGCTAATCCACATGTTTCTGGAATATGCTGTATCATGGATCTTAACCACATGCATTCACAGCTGGCTTCATGTAAAGCTAGAATTTCTGAATGGTTTGAAGAGGTAGCTATTAAAGTTTGTTTTACTGATCTTCGCGATATAGTAATACCACCATAAGTAAATACATATCATGTTTGTGATCTGCCCTTGTGTGGATCAGAAAGAAACCATCATCAGTATAGCCAACTACTTATGGCGATGACACATTTGAATAGAATTTGCGCATATCAATTGTTTCACGAAGATAACGCAACACATGTTTGAGTTCATTCCAATGCCTTCGGGTAGGTGCAGAACTATAACTTAATAGTAAATTGACAAAAAATACTATGTTAGTCCGTGTGGTATTTGCAAGATACATTGGAGCTTCAATTGCACTCAAATATGGTACTTCAAGGTCAAATAGTTCTACATTATTTGTGTGTGGATGGAATTGATCTTTCTTCACATCAAGTGACCGAACAACCAGAGGTATACTCAATGGATGAGCTTTATAAGAATCTTTTTCGTATATGTTGATTGATGGATAAAATTCTGTGTGGTGAATGTTCGATTTGCAAGCCGAGACAAAATTTTGCCTTTCCAAGATTTTTTATTTCATACTCTTTCATTACATATGTTGCTTTCTTTGTAAGATCTTCGGGAGTTTCAACAATATTTAAATCATCTACATATACAACAATAGTGGCAAATCTATTTCCAGCTCTTTTAATGGAAACACATGGACAAATTAGATTATTTATATATCTTTCTTGTAAGAGATATTCACTAAACTGATTATACCACATTCGCTCATATTGTCTTAATCCATGCAAAGATCTTTGTAACTTAGAATATAACTCATGAGATTTCAGATTATTTGCTTCAGGAACTTTAAATCATTCAGGAATTTTCATATAAACATTACTGTAAAGTGACCCATATAAATATGTAGTGACAACGTCCATGAGTCCATATCAAGCTTTTCAGTGACTGTTAAACTAATTAAGAAATGTAAGGTGATTGCATCTACCACATGGAAGTAGGTCTCATCAAAATCAATTTCAAGTCTTTGTGAGAAACCTTGGGCTGCAAGTCGTTCTTTATATCTTACAACCTCATTTTCTAATTACATTTCCGTCCTAATATCCATCTGTATCCAACAGCCTTATGGTGTTCGGACTACTAGTGTAACACCCCGAATTTCAAATAGACCGAATTCGAAGTTCCATAAGATCTTTACACTTTCGTACAATTTTACAAGGAATTAAAACTTTTTATACAACAATGATTACATCAACGCAGCGGAATTATAAATTACAACATGATACATGAATTGAATAATAACTTGAGCATTTCTTTAAACAGCATTCATTCTTTGGTCTTGGCATTCACTTTATCCTGCATAGAAACTGTGGGCACGTCAGTTGCATACAACTGACGCTAGGATATAATACATCAATTTCTCATACTTAGAAAACATACACTTGTCACAAACAAAGCTAAAAGAGACTATCCTATTGATGTTGTGTGTGAATATGCACTTAGTCCTTATGCAGTTATTTATATTTAATGACACTAATGCGCACTTGTTCGGATTCTATGTATCCCATACTACATAGGTCCGAGGGCAAGCCCTTAATCGTTCTTCATCTTGTAGGGTTAATTCCCTCTCCATGAGTTAAACTACTACGGTAACTAGGTAAGTATTCTAGGTGTTCTATGAGTTGCGAGCCCATGTCCAGACATCCTGGAGAGAATCCCACGCCATGACATGACGTATCATGCAAGCATCCTATGGACAATTCGCCTCCGCCACGGAACGATGGCACTACGTAGTCACCGAGCACCCCACAAGCGTCGCCACGGTCCCAATATCCTGGAGAAGTATCCACGCCCTGACATGACTCATCATGTGGACATCCTGTGAACACTCTCACACCGTAGATCCGAGGCCCTCATACTTATGTTTTTCTCTTACTTTGATCACATCTCCACTATGTGTCTAATCCTTAGATAATTGAATCATGAATAAAATTAATACTCTAGAATTAGCGTTACCTCTACATCGGTCTTAAACATCAATCATTAACCATGACTCAATCTTGGTCTTTATTTATCACATTTCTCTTTCAAAATTTTGTTCATGCCGATGTAAGGACTTAACTGAAACTCTAGTCTCAATTTTTTTTTCATGTTCATTAAAATGAGTGTATTCATATTCAAAAATTTCATAGTTCATCATGTTTCTTTTACTTCATTTTCCATGCACATTTTGCATAGTTTTAAACGATAATCTCATATTTAGTCTTACTCAATTTTTCCATATCAAATCTCATTTTAGAACTCTATAGAAAATTTCTCTATACTCAAACAAATATTTGTTGTCTTTAATTACAAAAAAGAATCATATTCTAAGAAACTTATTTAATTTCTTCTTCTCCAAATATGCTTCTAATTCTCATTATACAAGTCAAAATATTGTAGAAATAATCTTCATGAAGTCTAGGTATTTTTTAAAGAATTCTAATAATTTTTCTCAATTTTTTACATTTAAAACTACAAAAAAATCAAAATAGGAAAAAAAAATCTAAATCTAAAAAAAAATGGCCAAAGCCCCCCCCCCCCGGTGAACAGTAATCGCCCTAATTCGCTCCCGAAGACCAGTGAGTCCAAGAGTGACTAACAGTTATATAGAGAACTTATTATATATTTAAGTTTTGGCTTTTGGTTTTGAGTAAAAATCAGATTGTCATAAAAACAGAGTCTCTTATAAGACCCGAACCCAGACTAACAACTCCGCTCATGAACAGTAACGCACCCAAAGCGCACCCGAAGACCAGCAGGTCTGAGTGACTAACTGGTATAGGAATTGATTAAAATGTTCTTGTATAAACTGCACTGAAACTAGTTCTTCTTTTAGCAAACTCGATTTTTCTCACTTTATTTATACTTATAAAATCTAGATCTTTTCCAGAATATTATTCTTTGAAAAATAGTAACCTGCATTTTATTAGATTGTCAAAAATCTCATTTTTACATGTAGTAGATTATTTTCTTTAGTTCCTTGACGAAGTGGGTCATGAATACCATCTCGACCTAGAAGAATTTCTTTTTAGAAGAATCATTTATTAACATATTCCCCTTTTCATTCACAATGTTTTCATACTCTTATTTTTCCATTCTTTAACAAAATCAAGTTCTTAATTTAGTCCTATTTTTACAAAACTAATCTTTTTCTTATGTTTCAAGGAGACAACATAGTTGATAATCTAGTGATTACAATATTATTCATAAAATGCAATTAAAACCTACTTATTGCAACTAATCAATTTTCCTCACAATCCATAGACATTATTTTGCATTCTACAATTCATTCATAAGTGCAATTTTTCACATATTGCATTCTACAACTCATTCATAGCAAAATTTTATATAATCATGTTTCATCAATCTATCATGCAAATATATTAACCAAGCATCATAAAAAATCTTAATTAACACAATTCAATTCATTTCACTAACTTTTAATGTAGTTAAACTTACTAGTTTCTTTAAACAAGTATAAAGCAAATTTTTCCTACTTGTTTTTAACATATTCACAATTTAAAATCCTAACATGGTATCTATGTTAGAAGTTTGAGAAATTGCCCACCTTATTGAAGAATAAAAGAAAAACTCCTAAGAAACTCCTTAAACGCACGAATGGTTCCCTTCTCCTCCTAGTTGTGCCATCAAATTTGAGCCTTCTCCTCCTTGCTAGAGTGAACCCGAGCTCACCTTCCTCTTGATGTATGGCCGGCCTCCAAGGTTGCAAGAGCACAAAAACACACACCTCTCAATCCTTTTACTCGCACTACTCTTTCTTTTCCTCACAATTTGTTTCCTTTTCTTTTCTCTTCTCTTGTAAATTTTCTAGTGTAAGCCATGAAGAAGATAAAGGGGTATTTATACACAACTCAAGCTCAAATGGAGGGTTGAGATGAGTTTAGATGAGAGGCTAGGATGCATTTAGGAGTTAGAACAACTACCTACCATCACACAATCACCTCACCACTCTCCATCTCTCCCACACTCTATGCATAATCTGGCCACCCCTTCTCTCATGCATTCCACGTGCTTGTGCAAAGCACGTGTCACACTATGCATACTACAAAATTAGTTATACATTAAATTGTTAATTTAATTATTACTTGATCAAGTCTACACTACGAGTTGTACTAATTATCATTAAAATTAACTAGTGGGCCAATTAGGTGGGCTAGAATTCATGGGCTCTGTAATTAAATTAATTAATTTATTTAAGTGGGCTAGAATTAGACTATTAGGCCTAGAGATTAAAATTGTCTTTAATTTAAAAGATAAGAAATGTTTATTCATGAAATAAGAATTTTTTTTAAAGTTAAAATACACATTAAATTGCACGTGCAAGACACGTGGAAAATAAAAGAAAAAACTTTACATTAATTGAAAAATTCAGGATGTTACAATTGGCCCAATTACTTTACGGTTTTCCAAAGAATTTAGTTCAGCTTGAATTACTTCTTTCCATTTTGGTCAATTTATGTCGACATTGTTGAACAGTTATTAGATCTGGATCCCTATTATCTTTTACAATGTCTAAATCAACGGTATGTGCGAAAACGTGATCAACAATAATATCATTTCTATTCCAAATTTTCCTTATACTTGCATAATTTGAAGATATCTCTTCATAATTTAGTGTTTCCTCAATATGTGCCTTTTAAGGGGCTTTCTTCTCGTCAACTTTGGATTCATCAGTCTATGTATTTTCTAATGTATTTTCCTGCTTTTGGACATTTTCCTTTTGGATATTTAGTGCCATTTTCTTTCGAGGATTTTTATCTTTTGCACCAATAGAACGTCCATGCTTCTGGCGTGTTTTTGATAAATTATCATGTTCTCTTTTAGGGATATCAATTCGTACTGGAGAATTTATTGGTAGTATATGATATTTTGTTACTTTTTGTCTGCATTTGGCAATTGAATTGCAATTCTTTACAAGTGAATAGTTCTTCTAACTTCATGTTCACATTGATTTGTATATTGATCAAGATGAGACATTGACGATACCCTCTATGTAATTTCATATCGTTCTTATGGAAGCAGTGTTTTTTTCTCCCCTAACAGCGGAAAAATTGTCTCAACGAAGTTGAAATCTGCAAGTGTGTCGTAAACATATCACCCATCAAAGGTTCTAAATATTTTATTATAGATGAAGAATCAAATCCAATACAAATTCCAAGAAGTATTTGAGGCCACATTTTAGTTCTTTAGGCTTGAAAATTTTGGACATAAATAGTACAACCAAAAATCTTCAAATGAGAAATATTAGGCTGCTGGCAAAAAACTAGTTGTAATGGTAAATATTGATGATGAGCACTTGGTCGAATACGAATCAATGTTGCTGCATTTAATATGGCATGTCCTCAAGTAGAAGTTGGTAATTTTGATTCTAAAAGTAAGTGTCAAGCAATCATTTGAAAATGTTTAATAAAAGACTGTCAATCCATTTTAGGTATGCATATGAGCAACTTGATACTCAACACCGTTGGTAGTATACATGCAGTAAGCATCAAATGCTGGGGATGTAAATTCTCCGGCATTATCAAGATGAATTGCCTTAATCAGATAATCAGAAATTTGTGCCCTCAGTTTACTATTTGTTCAAGTAAAAAACAATTGATCGAGTTGAAAGTAAGCAAACATGTGACCATCTGGATAATGTGTCGAACAAGACCATAATATATCTAAATGGCGCACATGTTGGATGAATATGTCCACATGTATCCCATTGGATATGTTGTAAATACGTTGGTGATTCACTAAAAACCCTTATTGGGGATGGTCTCACAATCACTTTTGTTTTTAAGCAAGCTTCACAAAAACAATCACTTGATAAATGAATTTTGTGATTCTTTAACGAATGTCCATTAGAATTTTCCATTATTTGACACTTCATTGTTGATCTCAGATGGCCAAGTCGGTCATGCCGAAGCATAAAAATCTTTGTGTCATTAAACTTCTGATTCATCACAACGTTTGACTCTATTGGCCTTATGGTTGTAAGGTACAGTTCGTATGAATAAGTAGGAAGTTTTTCCTTTACATGCTTCTGGCATGAAATTCCAGAAGTGATATACAAATATTCTGTATCTCCTTCATTCATAGTTTCGATATGGAGTCCATTAAGATGTATGTCTTTAAAACTAAGCAGAATTCTCCTAGACTTGATAGAATATAATGCATATTGATATAAATATTTGTTCCCCTAGATAAATTATATAAGATCTTCTGGAACCATTAATCAGGTTTGCATTTCCTGAAATAAATCAAGTTCGAAAAATACTTTTTATTTCAAAGAATTGTATGTAGCAATGTCATAAATACCTGACACTCAGATCCGACCCAGACCTAAACCGACCTGGTCCATTGCGGGTCAGGTCCGGGTACTAAAATAAGACCCGTTGCACTTTCGGGTTTGGGTCTGCTCAAAATAGACCCGATCCGGATCCACACCCGGATATAAAATCCCCTAATTCCCCACTCACTTCCCAAAAAGAAAATAGCAAGGAGAAAAGAAGAAGTAGCAGACTCGATCTCCCTCTTCTTCCCGACGTTAGCCGCCCGCTCCCCGCTCCCCGCTCGTTGCTTGTCGGACCCGACGGGTAAGAATTTTTTAATAGGACTCGATTCTCACTGGTCGGGTTTGGGTCCAATATTTGGACTCGTAGCGTGTCGAGTCCAAGTCCAGGCAGTGCAGGACCCGACCCAACTCGATACCAGTACTAATTGTATGTGTCGTTCCACTATGTGCTAGACATAATATTCCATCTTTCATCTTGGAATTTCGCAAAGCACTGAAATTTGAGATGTATCTTCATATATAAAAAAATAAGTTGATAATCAAATTAAAACAAGAAAATAACTAAAAAAAGAAGATATTTATTTATTTGATCATGATCACTTATTGAATTGAAAACATAAAAGCTACAAGTTAAAGAAAATGCAAAAATTAATATTAAAAGACAACATCTATTTTAAATAACATATAATCAAGCTAGTCAATATTGACATTTCCATCCTTAATGTTCTCATCACCAATATTGTCATTGTTATCACCATCCTTTCTATTCTCAATTGGATAATCAACTCCACTTGGTTCCGCAAAGAAATCAAAAACATCGGAATGGATGTTCACAACAGGTGCTTCAAAATGATCATCATTGAGATCATCAAAATCAGTGAAGTTGTTTTATTTCTCTTTTTCTTTTTCCTTAATATATGTTTGATAAAGATCAACAAGATGTTTGGCCGTACGGCAGGTACGGGACCAATGACCTTTATACCATACCTATAACAAGATTCATCATTTCTATTTTCATAGTTAATTTGCCAACTTTTTCATTTTCCATGTTTTCTACTATCATTACTCCACTTCTGGTGAGAGTATGCATTTTGCTTAGTTGAGCCATATTGGTTGTACTCACCTCGATTTTTGGGATTATAACGACTACGAATACGACCACGGCCACGGCCACACCCGTAAGTGCTAGCATTTGCTTCTGGAAATGACTTGTTTGCAATCGTTTCAGGGAATGGTTTTGTGCCAGTTGGGTGGGACTGATGGGTTTTCAGCAAAAGTTCATTGTTTTGTTCAGCAACAAGGAGACATGAATAAGTTGTGAATATTTTTCGAAACCCCTTTTATGATATTGTTGTTGCAAGAGCATGTTTGATGCATGAAAGGCTGTGAATGTTTTTTCTAACATATTATTTTCAGTAATATTATCTCCATATAATCTCAGTTGGGAGGCAGTTTTGAACATTGCATAATTGTACTCACTCACATTTTTGAAATCTTGCAAGCGCAAATGAATCCAATCATAACGAGCCTTTGGGAGTATCACGGTCTTTTGGTGGTCATACATCTCCTCTAATTTTTTTCACAGCTCAGCAGGGTCTTTCACCCCTAGATATTCAGATTTCAGCTCTTCATGAAGGTTGATGACGAAGGAATATCATTGCTTTGTACGATCCTGCTAGGATGTTTCATTTTCTTCCTTGATGGTGTCACCAAGGTTCATGGTATTCAAGTGGATTTCAGCATTAAGTACCCAACTCAAATAGTTGTATTGAAAACAGATTTGGGGGAATATAATCATTTTTCTTATTCATCTCTATTTCTCTACTGTATACATCTATATATAAGAATTACATTCTTGGAGAAGAAGAAAGGAGATTGAGAGAAGATTGAGGAGATGAGAGATTTGGGAAATCTGTTTCCTATAGACTAGGAAACAAAATATACACATTATCAATTACTATATTTCAACATTCCCCTCAAGTTGGTGCATAGATATTGAATATGCCCAACTTATCAACAAATTTCAAGAAGAGCCGATTCGAAACTGCCTTGGTTAGAATATCTGCGAGCTGATCTTCTAACTTCACTTTAGATATCTCAATGACTTCCTCATCTAATTTTTCTTTGATGAAGAATCTGTCAACCTCTACATGTTTCGTCCTATCTTGCTGAACTGGATTAGCAGCAATATCACACGCCGCTTGACTATCACTATACACTTTCATAGGTTCATTCGGATCACAACATAAGTCCTACAACAAGAGTTTCAGCCATAAAACTTCAGCTATACTTAATGCTACTCCGCGATACTCAGCCTCTGCACTAGAGCGTGCAACGACATTTTGCTTCTTGCTTCTCTATGTAACCAAATTTCCTCCAACAATGGTGAAATACCCTGAAGTGGAGCGCCTATCAACAACAGATCCTGCCCAATCGACATCAGTATATACCTTAACCTTCAAGTGACCATGTTTGGCAAACAAGACCCCTTTTCCTGGTGCACACTTTATATACCTTAGAATTCTCATTATGGTATCCATATGTTGTTCACTAGGTGCATGCATAAATTGACTCACCACACTTAAGGCATATGACAAATCTGGCCACATATGTGCAAGATACATCAGCCGTCCTACCAATCTATGATATCTTTCCTTATCACACGGCACCTGGTCAGGATTATTGCAAAGTTCAGTCATTTTTCTAACGGTGTATCAATAGTTTGACAAGCGGACATTCCCGTTTCCTTCAACAAATCCAGAGCATACTTTCTTTGAGACAGAAATATGTCTTTTATAGAGCGAGAAACTTCAATTCCAAGGAAATATCTCAAAAGGACAAGATCCTTCATTTCAAACTCTTGTGACAAGTAGTTCTTTAATGTCTTTCTCTCCTCAAGGTCATTTCCAGTTACTATCATATCATCCACATATATAATGAAAGCAGTAATCTTACCTTCTTTCCTTTTCAGGAACAGGGTATGATCTGAGTTAGTCTGAAAATATCCATATGTCCTCATTGATTTTATAAATCTCCCAAACCAAGCTCTTGGTGACTACTTGAGACTATACAGTGCTTTTTTCAATCGACACACTTTATTACTGTGTTGGACTAGTTTGTTGGATCTGGTCTGTAATATAGCTTTCCATGTCTAAACCCATAACCAATCGTCTTGCGAGTCCGAATATCCTTAAATACACAATCGGAGGGCAAAAAAACCACAATACAATGTAAAGCAGTAGTTATTTGAGTAATAGATAATAGGTTAAAATTCAAGGAGGGGACAACTACACAATATCTAAGGTCAGGTTTTCCGTGAGAGATATGGAACCCTCGCCAGTATCGGTGGCAAGATCACCATTGGCGGTGGATACACTAAATTTGGTGGATGGTTGTAAGGTTTGGATTGTCTAAAATCAAAAGTCATATGGTCGGTAGCACCTGAATCAATTATCCATGCATTATTCATAACAGAGGCAGAAATATTATATACCTTACCATCATTACCTGCAGCAGTGACTAATATAGAGGTTGATCTAATACTCTTTTTAGCCCGATCGGAAACTCCAATGGCGATAGTGGATTGATTGCAATTCTTCTTCCGAGTATCCCTGCTATGATCCTAGTCCTCCGAATAGCCGATAATCTTATAACAACGAATTTTCGTGTGACCGATCCTGCCACAATGAGTACACTTCCTTGACTCGTATGATACTTTTGGTCCGATGGTGAAGACCAGCAAATATCAACATAACAAGCACTACTAACGGCAACACAACAAGCAGCACAGCACCACACCAAACACTAATGGTGCCAAACAACAAACTGATTAAGAAACATCGAACACCCACAACACTCAACAACACCCAACAACAGCAGACACCTAACAACAGCGAACACTAACAACACCCAACAACAGCAAACAGCAAAGAGCAAACAACAAACGACAGATCAGATCTGAGCAAAATAGATCTGACTTCAAAACAGTCTTGAACTTGATGAAGATGGTGGTTTCAATGGGTGAAGGCGGTGGAGGTGTCGGGATTCGACGACAGCAAAGACGGTAAAGAGAAGGGAGTCGGGATCTCGACGGGAGAGAGGAACTTCAGAGGTGTTGGGATTGGGGGTTTCAACGACGACAGAGAAGGGTGTCGAATGTCAGGGCTGTCGGGGACTTCAGAGACGAAGGTGAAGTGTTTTGGAGTTTGGTGAATTGGGAGATTTGGATCTGTTGTCGGTGACTGGTCGGGATGAAGTTCGTCAGGATCGGGATCGGTGGTGATTAGATAATAAGAAAGAGAAGAAGAAAAGGTTCAGATCTTCTTCTTTTTTTCTTGCTCTCCACATGGCCTAGATCTTGTTTGGCTCTGATACCATATTGAAAACAGATTTGGGGAAAAATAATAATTTTTCTTATTCATCTATATTTCTCTACTGTATACATCTATATATAAGAATTACATTCTTGGAGAAGAAGAAAGGAGATTGAGAGAATATTAAGGAGATGAGAGATTTAGGAAATTTGTAGCCTATAGTATAGGAAACAGAATATACACATTAGCAATTACTATATTCCAACAAGTTGTTGCCGAAAATGTCAAGTGTGACGAATTCAAGTTTCGTGAGATTCGACATGTTGAATAACTCTACAATACAAAACTAGTCAACTTTAGAACACAATACAATATGAAACAAGATGATAAACATGTGAAATAATGAAAAATAATAAATAGTACTCATTCACGAAATTACAGGTTCAAGTTATCATTTTTGAAGCTTCATGTTCCAAAACAAAATCATATATATATACACACACAAAATAATATGAAACACGATGATAAACATGTGAAATAATGAAAAATAATAAATAATACTCATTTTCACGAAACTACATGTTCGAGTTATCATTTTTGAAGCTTCAAGTTCCGAAACAAAATTATATATATATATATATATATATATATACTAGATTTTCCTAAGGGCACGTGCCTACGGCACGTCTTCGGAACGATATAACATACGAAAAGCCCTGTAAACAGTAAAACAACAATTATGTAGTTCAACTTTGAATAGTATGACAATAATTAGTTGTAAATAAAGTCCATATTTCTATTAGTATATGTTGAAAAATAATTATAAATGAGGGTGTAAAATCCAACTTCTTAGAACTTTAAGGATGGAAAATGATGAAATTTAACTGTTGAAGAGATGTTTTCTATTTTTAATATAACATTTGCAATAAAAAAAGCATAAAAATTCTGAAAGTTTTACAAATCTGAAATCTTAAAATCTAAATTTGTAAGTGATATGGCTAAAAATAGGATTAAATCGGGACCGTTCACATCGGAGACGGATCTTAAAGCTCAGGGGTAAAACGGTAATTTCACCTACTAACGGGTCCGAAGCGGGTACTGGGTCTCCTTCTCACAGATCCAATAACCCGCGAATGGATCCACCTCAACTGGGTACGGGTCCCGACCCGATACAAACCCAGTCCGACAGGATAGAATTAGGGTCTCTGATTGAACCAAATCAACGGGCCTGATTCGCGACTATCCTCTTACCGGGAATTAAGGGATTACATTCCTAATCTGATTATGAAGATTTTATGCCTTATCAGATCACAGGAATCACATTCCTAATCTGATCCCAACGGCGACTATAAATACCCCCCACCTACCACTGTTATAGGTTAATCACTCTTTTTCCACCTTAAGCTCTTTCTTAATCACCACTGGTTATTGACAAGAGCGTCGGAGGGTGCGTCGCCGGAATCAACCCCGGTGTATCGCACTTCCTTGCAGGTAGCGGCAGGAATCAGAAGGCTTGGATCCGCTGTTCAGGTTTTTCTCGCGAACTCACAAATCTCATCTGTTTACCCCCACACCAGAATCAGCGGTAACAGATTGGCGCCGTCTGTGGAAAACCATACGAATAGCCTCCGCCTCTTTCTCGTCGACTAGCTCTTCTCCAGCCATGCCTCCCAGAAAGGTCAGATCTAGAGGGTCCAATCGTGCACCCAACCCCGCGGACCAGCAAGAAGTCCCTGTCAACCCCTCTCAACAACTGGGGCGGCTCCCTCCGCCCGCCGAGGACTGTGTCCAACAGGACCCACCTCCTCTTCCGAACCAGCAACCCCCAAACGGTCCCGATCCACGGAAGCAAAAACAACCTCTCCATCGAGACCACATATCGGTACACAACGCCTCTACAGACTCTTACGCCTCCCATAGTCCTCAGGCCCCTGACCTTCGAAATACTATCCTTAACCGGCAGAAGGATGAGGATCTCCGCCACCGTCTGGACGAAAAGCGGTCCCGAGAGGGAGCCTCCCGCCTACAACGTCCAGATGAGCGGAATCCTCACCACCGCGAGCGTAGAAGGTCTCCTACCAGGAGAGGGCAGAGAGAGTCACCCGGGCATTACAGGAGGAGGCGCCACTCTCCTACCGATCGGCATCAGCCGAGGAACAATGAGGCGCCCATCACTCGTGCCGAGTTCCTGCAGTTTCAAGCAACGATGTTGCAGGCTCTTAACCTCCGACCCAATAACAATGAGGCCCAAAGGGTTCCTTCGCCCCAACGGGTTCCCAGTCCTCGCCGTAGGTCCGCCTCTCCTCCGCCGGCTCCTAACCACCGGCAGCATGATCTTAGCCCTCGCCGCTCCCGGGACGACCATCGTCGTAGCCCCGGCTCTCCCTCCTACGAAGACGAGTCCAGAGGCTCGTTTGACTACCGCGGGAGGGACGATGCCCTATACCGCCGTCTCCATGAGGTGGAGAGGCGAATCGGTCGGATGGACGAGGGGGAAGGGTCGAACAGCAGGACCATCCACCCGAGCAGACCTCCCTTCTCCCGGACCATCATGGAAGCTCCTATCCCAAGAGGTTTCGAACCCCCGAAGTTCGAAACTTACTCGGGGGAGTCGGACCCCGTGGACCACATCGAAAGCTTTAAGACCCTCATGCTAATCCACCATGCTTCCGATGCTTTGCTGTGCAAAACCTTCCCCGCCACTCTTAAGGGTTTGGCTCGGGAGTGGTACTCCCGCCTCGCCCCGTCTTCCATTGTAACCCCTGTTTTCGTTAAATTGTATTTTCAAATATTTTACCGTATTTTAAACTAAAATACTCTCTTTTAATTTAATATGTTATTCAAACTATTTTTGTGAAGCCAATAATTGATTATTCAACTATTTTATTGTGTGAAACATTTTGAACCCAATTTTTACAACAAGCCCAGTAAATTTAATTAAACCCAATAGTCTAATTATTTATTTTGAGCCCAATTCTGTATTTAAATAAATGTTTTGAGCCCAAGGACCAGACCCACCTCCTATTGGGTCTTGATCCACTAACCCAAACCCAATAACCAATCCCCCTACTAATTGGGTGTTGACCAGATCATCTATTCCTAATCAATCCCAAAATCTCTCTTGTAACTGCCCAATTACTATTCCTAATTATTAGCCTAATGATTCCCCTCATTATGTGATCCCGTAATCCCCTCACCTATAATCTCCCTACCCTTTAATTTAACATTATTTCTATACATACATTATAATATCTCTCTCTCTCTCCCTCTCTTCTTCTCTGTTAAAGCCTAACAAACAAACAAGCAAACCAAAACAAATCAAAACCAAACGAACAAACCAAACCCACATTCATCGTCTCCTTCTTCCTCCCGCTCACCCATCTCGCTCGCCTCCTTGAACCCACACCCGCTCGCACTGTCCCCCCCTCTCTATCTCGTCCATCTCGGCGCGTCGCGATGCCAGCCCACACCGCAGCAACGCCGTGATGACAGCACCAGCGCCAGTCAGCACCTACCAAAGTCGCGACCACCCTCCTCCGATCTCCTCCGTGCCGCTGCATTAACGCCGCAGCACAGCCAGAGCCGCTGTCGACTCCCTCGGCGCTGTCCCCGCATAGCAGCAGCAGCGATCGTGTGCAGCGCTGCCTCAACTCCAGCGCCTCCGCCAGTCACGCCGACCCTTCCTCCCGGTGTCTCGACTGCCAGCGCAGCTACCCTGCGCTGCGGTCTCTCTCCTTCCCCGCACTCTGCTACGAACCCAATTCCCGACTCTTCGACTATCCCCCGCATCGCCTCTCCACAGCGCGCCTCCCTCGAGCTGCTCTCCGCAGCCACCTACGGGAGTACCCCTGGCGCTCCTCGCCGTCCGTCTTGCACCGTCAGCCATCATCGCAAGCCGCCGCCGATCCTCTCTGTCCCGTGCTCTGTTTTGAAGAGAAGGAAGAAGAAGAAGAGCAGCCTTATGTTGGGATTAAATCTCAACCGTTGGATCTTCTGAAAATGGTGATTTGATCAGATCTGATCTTTTGGGCCAGATCAGATCTCATCCGTCCACCCGATCGTGATCCTCAGCCCAGATCTAAGCAGACCTAGCCGCCCGATCGTCCTGATCTTGATCTCCCATCAAGATCCGCTCCGGATCCAACCTTGTTTGGGTGTTTGTACGTGTCCCGTACGTGCACGCGTTCGTGGTAGTGCCTCATCTCTCGGGATTTGCATCCCGTATTGGTTCGTGTTCGGATTCTTCGTCCAAAAAGGCAAGTCACTTCTATCGAATGTATTTTTTTGTATCATATTCGATAATTATTGTTGAAATTCCGCAAGTGGATCTTATTTAAAAATCGTAAAATATTATTGTATCAATCGTCGAGATGCCACGGATTTACACGAGCGAATCCAAGTGGTAGTCTCGACATCGTGCCACCTTTTTGCCTCTAAAGTATAGAGATATTCATACACCATATAGTTATAGTTATTGATTATAAAATAGGAAATTATAGACACATTTCATATCATGAAGTTAAATGACAAATAGCTATAGTAGATTGTAGAAATTTGTTGATCGTTAATGTGATTGTTATTGCTAAATGGTTGAATTGGAATTATTAAAATGTTAGACATCACCTATATTAATACCATATTCACCTAAGGTTGATTCGCTGCGATTAGGAGTAATTAAATTCCAATTTACTATTATTAAATCTTATTTTTACCATTTTACTTAAAATGAACATATAGACTATTCAGAAAATTACGCTAATCTGAACCTTAACATGCTGTTTAGACCTAGAACAATTCATTAAAATCAGAAACTCCCTGAAAGTAAATCGTAGCCCTATCTGTCTAGATGTCGATAGACACCAAAACTTTCGAATTCGGAGTTATACTGCTCCAGTTATGAACCTTTTACCACAGCTGCACTGAAATTACAGATTCACGTACATAACAAGTTAGGCTAATGAATTAAGTGAACTATTAATCATATATGGCCAAGATAAATTCCAGAATTGTAAATAACATGTTTAGGGTGTTAAAAAGTATTTTTACTTATTTTTATAATATTTAATTACTGCCTTTATAATTAAAATTAGACAACATCTACACCCAGCCAGAAACTAAAACCCATAAAGAACACCGAATTTCACTTAGCTACCGTCGTCGGAATATAGACTTTAAGTATGCGTTGGAACCGGGCGGGAGTCTAGTTTCTAGCCCACCTGACGGATCCACATTTGCTGCCCTGTAGCAACAGGAATGCTGATTTTGGTACAGCAACCTACTGCTGTCCAGAATTGGGATTCTATATTTTATAATGTACAATTGTATTTATAATGTTATATTTAGTGTATTTAATTGTATATAGTGTATTGCATGATCCTAGGGTTGTTGTCACCTTTTTCTAGCGCCCTTTATTAATTGCATTAATGTGTGTTAACTGAATAAATCAAAGCCGGGGTTAAGGGTTGATTAGGGTAGTTGACAATATAGTAAGTGTACTCGGATGATGGCCAGTGTTTTATCGTTATCGGCAGTGTAAGAAATTACACGTGTCCAGTGTTTTATCGTTATCGGCAGTGTAAGAAATTACACGTGTCCAGTGTTTATCGTTATCGGCAGTGTAAGAAATTACACGTGTCCAGTGTTTATCGTTATCGTCATCATACCCAGTACATGAACTATAGAGTCTACCACCTTAGTCTAAACGAAATTGATTGTATGCATCGAACCTGTGGTACGGCACATATGGGACACAGTAGTACGTGCATTAGTTAGGATTTAAAAATGAATAATAGACTTAAGGCCCCATCACATTATCATTGCATAATGTTATCTTAATGAACAGTGTTCTCATTATTATTGTCATTATTAGTATTGTTTATCGTTATTGTGGTGAATCATAATTAATGTATATCTCTTTTACACTGTTCAATTCTATCGACTTCATTGTTTATTTGAATTCATTGTTATACCACTATTGCCATTGTTTCTCTGTTTCTCCACTTGCATGTCCACGACTTGCTCTAAGGACAAATTATTCTTTCTTTTTAGATGAACAAGTACAGGTGAACAAAGAGAATTTTCAGAAGGCATTGGTGAGCAGTTCTTCTACGATTGGATCAGAAGTTCCTCGAGATATTTGGTAAGTTCTTGTATTTCAGATTTGGTTATTGAATTTCATTATCGTTTATGTGATTATCTTTTCTGCGTGGTTGTGATTCATTTTTCTTATATTGTTGAGTTAAGATTAGTACAGCTTATGGATGATATGAGTTTGCGTACTTATATCATTCGCTGGGCCTCAGTTACGTGCCTGCGTTCCCGTATTCCGGGTAGCGGGGCGTGACATCCATATTCTCCTTCGAGCAATTCGAGAGCCTCTTCATCACTCATTTTGTGAGTAGCAGACGCACGGAGAAGACTAACATCTCGTTACTCCAGCTCCGCCAGGAGAAGGGAAAGAAGTTGAGAGACTATGTGAAGAGGTTCACTGCGGAGGTCAGGTCCATAGCCTCCCTCGACCAATCCGTCGCAACAGCTGCCTTCCAATCCAACGTCTTCAATTCCAGCCTCCGCTCCTCTCTTGCTAAGAAGCCTCCACAGAACTTTGCCGACCTCCTTCTCAGGTTTGACAAGTACATTCGTGCCGAAGAGGTCGCCTACCTTCCAAGCTTCGGAGGGTCTACCTCAGGGACGAAACGAAAGCTGACCGAAGAAGAAGAGGCTAAGAAGCTTCAGAAGGACGGCAATGGCCAGCGCCACCCGACTCCTCGGTTTGAGAAGTTCACCCCCCTCGTTGCCAATATATCAGAAGTTCTTATGGAAGTGGATAAGGAAGGGCTACTCCGTGCTCCCCCTAGAATGAACACACCTGGAAAGAAGAGGAACAAAGATAAGTGGTGCCGCTTGTAGAACCCCGTATTTTCAAATTTTATTTTAATTATTTGAAAATGAATTTAAATAATTTTTTGAGGATTTAAATAAATATTTCCTAAGAAATTTATTCTTTTGTACACGTGCAAAACACGTGCAAATGACTTTTCAGAAGTTTGAAAAATTTAGTTTTCTTTATGAAAAATCATTATTTATTATTTGAAGATTATTTAGTATTTTTCCAGAATTTTCTGAAATTAATTAGTACTATTTGCAATTTTTGAGAAAAGAGGGACTTATTTGCAAAACTGACATTTTGAGGGATTAAAATGCAAAATGTATTTGCTGGACATTAGGATCAGTATTTTTTGAGGTTTGGAAGTATATTCTTCTATTAGATCCTAATTTAAATGATATTTGATTGAATTTTCAAGACTAAACCTATGTATGTAAAATTGTATTCTTAAAAGGATTATTTTGCAAAGTGGGAATATGACCCTAATATTTTACCCCGGCATATTTAAGGGAAATTCTTTCCCAGCCGTCATTGAGTATATTCAGAATTTCTTGAGATTATTTTGGAAGAACAAAGGAGGATTCTTGGATCTAGCAAGGAGAAGCTTTTGTGAATCTTTTCTTCAAAACAAAGGTGAGTGGTTTGTTTTGTTTTGTTTTGCTTTGCTTTGTTGTTGTGATTGATGAATGACGTGAGACCTTTGTTATGCTTGTTCGTGACCATTATGCCATTACTTTGTTAGTCTCGTTGTATGTATGGGTATGGATCTTTAATTTGGATATGGATGATGATAACCCTTATTGTTATTTGGATCATGATGAGAGAAATATTAAGAATTGTTGAGGATATGTTGATTGTGAGATCGTATTGTTGGGAGATATGTTAAGAATTGATGGTGTTATGATCAGATGATAAACGTCTAGATCTGATGGTAGTAGTTCAGATTTGATTAAGTTATGAAAGAAGTTTTGTCGAGAAAAACCCTAATCAAAGGATTAAGAGTTTAGATCATGAGGATATGAGATTTGAGTATTTGATTGATTGAGAAACGTATCCTTGATGGTGATTATTGAGAGTCGTTTATTAGCCTGGATACAATTGATTTTATGTTCAGTGAATCTTTAGAATACTCCCGTTTGATTTGTGTTCAGACCTATACTTTTTGTAAATCTGTAGCCGACAGTCGACTGGACTGCGAAGCAGTCGACTGGTACGAGCCTACTGTGTATTTTCAGTCTTTGAGTTTTGTTCGGGACAGTCGACCTAGACTGAGGTCAGTCGACTGATCCTCTGTTTGTGATTTTGTTCAGTCCTTTCGGGACAGTCGACCTATGACCCTTCAGTCGACTCAAGTACTTAGATTATTTTGATGAGGATTATTTGAATTTGTCTCGGGGCAGTCGACTGATGACTTGTCAAGTCGACTGGTCATGCCTTAGATTATTTTTGTAAAATGTTGGGATATGTCCTCTGGACAGTCGACTGGTCCATTATGCAGTCGACTGGTCCTGAAGGATCTTTGTATCTGATTTGAGATATTTTGTTTAGTGTTTGATTTTGAGATGTTCTGTTCAGTAATTGATTTTAAGACATTTGTTCAGTATTTGATTTTGAGATGTTCAGTTAAGAACATGATTTTGAGATATTTTGTTGAGCCACTTGTTTAGTGGAAATCTGTTCAGATATTTGTTTTTGAGTCTCTAGAGGTATGTGACCCTAGTATACCGGTGTTGAGATATTTGTTCAGTTATTTGTTGAGGCCCACTGAGGCACATTTTCAGTAATCAGATTTTTAGTCCGGTAGGGTACACTACTCTAGGAGATTTGTTCAGTAACTCAAACTAATAAGGACAGGCATTAGTAGTGTCATGACGAATGAGAACATGAGTTATGCACCTCAGTATGGCTTTTGATGTAGGATTTTAATCTCCTGAATTATCCAAGTAATTAACTTGTGATGTGTGATTTATCTCCGGAATTATCCAGGTAGTTAACCTGAGATGTGAGGTATTTCTCCGGAATTATCCAAGTAATTATCTTGTGATGTGGGATTGACCTACGGAATGATCGGAGTCGAGGCGACGCTTTTGGGGTATTATTGTGATGACGAGTCTATGTTTAGATGTGGGATGGTCTCCTGAATTATCCAGGGTAAATACCTGTGATGTGGGATCAATCTCCGGAATGATCAAGCATGGGCAAATTATCACAGTTTATCTTCATCTCTTAGTAGTCATCGTTGTCAGCATGTAGTCATGATGTTTTCTTGAATCACTTTTATGCATTCGGATTTCCTGTTTTTACACACTTGGCTTTTGGATTTGATATCACCCATTACTCTTTTATTGTTACTTCATACTTTAGTGTTTGATCATTATTTGTTGGATATTGTTACTTCAGTTCCTTTATGTTATTTGCTTGATTAGTTGCCACTCACACCATTTTTATGGCTGACCCCTTTAGTTTGGGGGTTAGGGTTCAACTCTAGCCTCACATGTTGCAGGTTGCTTAGTTTGGAGGTTGGAAGCTTGAGCGGGCATTTTGAGATGATTTAAATTAATTAGTGTTTGGTGTAAAATTGTAAAGACATATTTGAGTTGTTATTAAGCTGTAAATGAAAGATTAATTTCAGTTGAGATGATTAGACTTCCGCTGTGATTTGTAATAATTGTTGTAATAAAGAAGAAAAATTTTAGTGGTGTTGTTGGTGTTTATTGTTCTATTGAAGTGGATTGCTGGGATTTCGCCACTTATTTTCTAAGCTCTCATATTAGAAATTTGGGGCGCTACAGAGATTGGTATCAGAGCACCGCTTCAATGTAATAATAAACTTAGTATGACAACCAACCTAGGTGTGGACACTAGAGAGTGAGTACCTAGGTGTGGACATCAGAGTGTGAGTATCACATAGAATTAAATTATGATGTTTGGTTTGAAATTATGGTTTGACTTTGCCATAGGGCATTGAAATGAGTTTGAATTGTATGTGTGCTCTAACTTTACCCTCGTTTTGCAGTAATCAAAATGGTTGCACCCAGAGGTAGAAATGGTGGCAACAATGAGGATGGATCGGGTAGTTCTCGAGGAGCGGGAATTGACCTAGAGGCTGAGTTTGCTAAGGTTTATCAGACCTTGAACACATTGATGGCATTCAATGTGGCGCAGCAGCAGAATCCGCCGCCAAATCATGGAGCTGGGCATGGATTGGTGAATGCCGACCCCATCAAGCAGATTGAATCCTTTAAGAGGATGGGGCCGCCAGTCTTTGAGGGGCAAGCTGATCCAACAGCAGCAGATGATTGGGTTAGGAAGATGGAGACGATCTTCGAGGTGTCAGAGACTCCGGCAGCTAGCAAAGTGAAGTTAGCTTCGATGCAGCTCGAGAAAGATGCTGGTGTATGGTGGGAGTCATTGAAGAGGAATCTGGGAGATCAGCAGCTGACGTGGGAAGCTTTTCTGGAGGAGTTCAGAGATCGCTTCTTTCCTCTTGATGTTCAGGAGAAGAAGGCGACCGAGTTCATGAACCTTCAGCAAGGCAGCATGACTGTTCGGGAGTATGAGACGAAATTTGCTCAACTTTCAAGGTATGCACCAGAGTTGGTCATGGATGAAGCAAAGAAGGCCAAAAAGTTTGAGCAGGGCTTGAGGCCGAACTTGAGGTCAAGGATGGTTCCGTTGGGTATCAGGAGATTCGAGAAGCTGGTCAGGAGGGCCGCGATGACTGAAGAAGATATGGAACTGTTTCAGAAGAAGCAGGAATCATGGAACCGGAACAAGAGGCCAGCATCAGGCCAGAGTGGGAAGGGATTCCCCGCGAAGCAGGCGAAGTTCAGTGGACCAGTGCAGAAGGCACCTGGAGCTCAGGGAGTGACCTGCTACTACTGCAAGGAAGTAGGACATTACAGGTCAGCATGTCCGAAGTTGGCAGAGCATGTTTGTTCTCAGTGTGGGCAGACTGGACACTCAAAGCCCCATTGTCCACAACTGAAGAAAGACGGTTCGGGTGGAAGCAAAGTCCCGAAGAGGCAAGGGCGAGTATTTGCATTGACCGAGGAGGATGCGAGAAACTCGGAAGATGTAATACAGGGTATGCAGGAATTTTGATTTCTTTCATTTTGAATCAGTGTAATGAATAAAGCTTTTAATTCAGAACAATTTAAGATTGAGTATCATTCTCATTGTAACAGGAATTGTTTTAATAAATGGAATTAAAGCAAAGGTTTTGTTTGACACTGGTTCATCGCATACATTTGTATCGCCAAGTTTTGCAAAGATCTTAGGTTTGGAACCTAAGTTATTTCCAGACAGGGTTTTGTCGGTGGCAACGCCGTCAGGTGAAGAGCTTGTAGCGGATCGATATTACGAGGGCTGTGATATCGAGATTGGTGGAAGGATGTTCGACATCGACTTGATCGAACTGCAAGTTTTGGGAGTGGATGTCATTGTAGGCATCGATTGGATGGCTATTTATGATGCCACAATTGATTGCAAGCAGAAGGAGGTGTTGGTGAAAGCACCAGGTGGACCTGCAGTAACTTTCCAAGGGAAGAAGAAGATCCCGCAGGTGGCTGCAATGGTGTTTAAGAAGTCTATTGCAGATGAAGTCAGGGGCATTCCAGTGGTTCGAAAGTTTCCTCAGGTGTTCTTGGATGATTTTCCAGGGTTACCGCCGCAGAGAGATGTGGAGTTCTGCATCAATGTTCAGCCGGGAAGTGCGCCGATTTCCAAGGCTCCGTACAGGATGGCACCTGTAGAACAGGATGAAGTGAAGAAGCAGATTGAGGAGCTTTTGAGCAAAGGGCTTATCAGACCGAGTTCATCTCCGTGGGGAGCGCCAGTGTTGTTGGTCAAGAAGAAGGATGGGTCGATGAGGATGTGCATTGACTACCGGGAGTTGAATAGGGTGACTATTCAAAACAAGTACCCACTGCCGCGGATTGATGATTTGTTCGACAGGCTTCGAGGAGCAGCGGTGTTTTCGAAGATTGATCTAAGGTCAGGGTATCATCAGGTACGAGTCAAGGAGGAAGACGTGAGTAAGACAGCGTTCAGGACTCGTCATGGGCTGTATGAGTTTTTGGTGATGCCATTCGGGTTGACGAATGCGCCAGTAGTTTTCATGGATATGATGAATCGGGTGTTTAGGCCATTCATTGATTCCTTCGTGGTGGTCTTCATCGATGATATCTTGGTATATTCGAAGTCGGAGGAGGATCATTCTAAGCACTTGACAGCGGTATTACAGACATTGCAGGAGCACAGCTTGTATGCCAAATTGTCAAAGTGTGAATTTTGGAAGTCTGAGGTAGTTTTCTTTGGTCACATTCTTTCTAAGGAGGGAGTGGCTACTGATCCTCAGAAAGTGGAAGCAGTGAAGGATTGGCCCAGGCCGACGTCAGTGAAGGAAGTCAGAAGCTTCTTGGGATTAGCTGGTTACTACAGGAGGTTTATTCAGGGATATTCTCAGATTGCAGTTCCATTGACAGGTTTGACCCGGAAGAGTGTGGCATTTGTGTGGACAGATAAGTGCGAGGAGAGTTTCCTTGAGTTGAAGGAAAGGTTGACTACTGCACCCATATTAGCATTGCCACAAGCAGGGAAGGATTATGACATCTACAGTGATGCATCTCTCAGAGGTTTGGGTTGTGTCTTGATGCAGGAAGGCAAGGTCATTGCTTATGGTTCGAGGCAGTTGCGTCCGCATGAGAAGAATTATCCGACGCACGATTTGGAGCTAGCAGCTATCATATATGCCTTGAAGCTATGGAGGCATTATGTTTATGGTGAGAAGGTCAATATGTACACTGACCACAAGAGCCTGAAGTATATCTATCAGCAGAGGGATTTGAATCTTCGTCAGAGAAGATGGTTGGAGGTATTGGAAGACATTCGTCATGAGATCAAGTATCATCCGGGCAGGGCGAATGTAGTGGCTGATGGACTTAGCAGGAAGAGTAGTTTGTCAAGGTTGATCACTACTCGAAGAGAGTTGGCAGCAGAGATCGATCAGGCAGGTATCGAGGTGGTACTGCGAGGTTTAGGGGCATCTTTGGCTCAGTTGAGACTGCAGCCGTCCTTGAGAGAGAAGATTGTGGAAGGTCAGAAATCGGATTCAGAGATCCAGAAGATGATGTAGCAGGTTTCAGAAGGCAAGTTATCAGAATTTCGTGTCCAAGATGGAGTTCTTTGGTTGGGTGAGAGGTTGTGTGTTCCAGATGATGCAGAGTTGAGAGAGAGTATCTTGCAGGAGGCACACAGCACATTGTTATCAGTTCATCCAGGAGGTACGAAGATGTACAGGGACATCAAACCACATTTTTGGTGGTCAGGCATGAAGCGGGATGTAGCAGATTTTGTGGCAAGGTGTCTGACTTGTCAGCAGATCAAGGCAGAGAACCAGAGACCTGGAGGTTTGTTGCAGCCTTTACCCATTCCGGAGTGGAAGTGGGAGAACATTAGCATGGACTTTATCACGGGTTTGCCTAGGAGTTCGAAAGGCAATGACTCGATTTGGGTTGTTGTAGACCGATTGACTAAGTCGGCACATTTTCTAGCCATGAAGATTACTTGGTCAATGGAGAAATTGGCTGAGTTGTACATTGGAGAGATTGTGAGACTTCATGGAGTTCCAGTTTCGATTGTGTCTGACAGGGATCCGAGGTTTACATCAAGGTTTTGGAGAAGTTTACAAGCAGCTTTGGGCACCAGGACTGATTTCAGTACAGCATTTCATCCGCAGACAGATGGTCAGACGGAGAGGGTGAATCGAGTGCTGGAAGATATGTTGAGAGCTTGTGTTATGGACTTTGGTGGTAGTTGGGAGAGATACTTGGCATTGGTTGAGTTTGCCTATAACAATAGTTACCATGCAAGTATTGGGATGGCACCGTATGAGGCTTTGTACGGGCGGAGGTGCAGGACACCAGTTTGTTGGTATGAGGTTGGCGAGAGGCAGATGTATGGTCCTGAGATCGTGCAGCAGACGTCAGAGCAGATTGAGCTGATTCGCAAGAGATTGGTTGAAGCTCAGAGTCGGCAGAAGAGTTATGCTGACACTCGACGAAGAGATTTGGAGTTTGAGGTTGGGGATGCAGTTTTTCTCAAGATTTCTCCGACCAAAGGAGTGATCAGATTTGGTAAGGGAGGCAAGTTGGCGCCGAGGTATATTGGACCATACAGGATCATGGAGAGGATTGGCAAGACCGCATACAGATTGAAACTTCCTGAGGAGTTGGCGCAAGTACATGATGTGTTTCATGTATCATTATTAAGGAAGTATGTGGCCGATCAGAATCATCAGTTGGTAGAGGTTCCCGAAGATCTACAGGTGAACCTGAGTTACAAGGAACAACCTGTTGAGATCGTTGATCGTAGGGAGAAAATCCTTAGAAGCAAGGTGATACCTATGGTCAAGGTATTGTGGAGGAATCAACAGTTCGAGGAGGCTACATGGGAGCCAGAGGATCGCATGCAGAAGGATTTTCCTGGATTGTTTGTATGAATGTATTTTCTTGTATGTGATTGAAATTCTTTGAATAATTGAACCATTGATTGATACATGATGTAATCTTTAATTTGATTGTGATGTTATATGAAATTATTTGGATTATGATCTATTTATGAAGTATTGTTTCCTTTTGTTGGTACGTGTTTTGAACTCATTAGTAGTAGTTCTGAGGACAGAACTCTTCTAAGGAGGGAGTGATGTAGAACCCCGTATTTTCAAATATTATTTTAATTATTTGAAAATGAATTTAAATAATTTTTTGAGGATTTAAATAAATATTTCCTAAGAAATTTATTCTTTTGTACACGTGCAAAACACGTGCAAATGACTTTTCAGAAGTTTGAAAAATTTAGTTTTCTTTATGAAAAATCATTATTTATTATTTGAAGATTATTTAGTATTTTTCCAGAATTTTCTGAAATTAATTAGTACTATTTGCAATTTTTGAGAAAAGAAGGACTTATTTGCAAAACTGACATTTTGAGGGATTAAAATGCAAAATGTATTTGCTGGACATTAGGATCAGTATTTTTTGAGGTTTGGAAGTATATTCTTCTATTAGATCCTAATTTAAATGATATTTGATTGAATTTTCAAGACTAAACCTATGTATGTAAAATTGTATTCTTAAAAGGATTATTTTGCAAAGTGGGAATATGACCCTAATATTTTACCCCGGCATATTTAAGGGAAATTCTTTCCCAGCCGTCATTGAGTATATTCAGAATTTCTTGAGATTATTTTGGAAGAACAAAGGAGGATTCTTGGATCTAGCAAGGAGAAGCTTTTGTGAATCTTTTCTTCAAAACAAAGGTGAGTGGTTTGTTTTGTTTTGCTTTGCTTTGCTTTGTTGTTGTGATTGATGAATGACGTGAGACCTTTGTTATGCTTGTTCGTGACCATTATGTCATTACTTTGTTAGTCTCGTTGTATGTATGGGTATGGATCTTTAATTTGGATATGGATGATGATAACCCTTATTGTTATTTGGATCATGATGAGAGAAATATTAAGAATTGTTGAGGATATGTTGATTGTGAGATCGTATTGTTGGGAGATATGTTAAGAATTGATGGTGTTATGATCAGATGATAAACGTCTAGATCTGATGGTAGTAGTTCAGATTTGATTAAGTTATGAAAGAAGTTTTGTCGAGAAAAACCCTAATCAAAGGATTAAGAGTTTAGATCATGAGGATATGAGATTTGAGTATTTGATTGATTGAGAAACGTATCCTTGATGGTGATTATTGAGAGTCGTTTATTAGCCTGGATACAATTGATTTTATGTTCAGTGAATCTTTAGAATACTCCCGTTTGATTTGTGTTCAGACCTATACTTTTTGTAAATCTGTAGCCGACAGTCGACTGGACTGCGAAGCAGTCGACTGGTACGAGCCTACTGTGTATTTTCAGTCTTTGAGTTTTGTTCGGGACAGTCGACCTAGACTGAGGTCAGTCGACTGATCCTCTGTTTGTGATTTTGTTCAGTCCTTTCGGGACAGTCGACCTATGACCCTTCAGTCGACTCAAGTACTTAGATTATTTTGATGAGGATTATTTGAATTTGTCTCGGGGCAGTCGACTGATGACTTGTCAAGTCGACTGGTCATGCCTTAGATTATTTTTGTAAAATGTTGGGATATGTCCTCTGGACAGTCGACTGGTCCATTATGCAGTCGACTGGTCCTGAAGGATCTTTGTATCTGATTTGAGATATTTTGTTTAGTGTTTGATTTTGAGATGTTCTGTTCAGTAATTGATTTTAAGACATTTGTTCAGTATTTGATTTTGAGATGTTCAGTTAAGAACATGATTTTGAGATATTTTGTTGAGCCACTTGTTTAGTGGAAATCTGTTCAGATATTTGTTTTTGAGTCTCTAGAGGTATGTGACCCTAGTATACCGGTGTTGAGATATTTGTTCAGTTATTTGTTGAGGCCCACTGAGGCACATTTTCAGTAATCAGATTTTTAGTCCGGTAGGGTACACTACTCTAGGAGATTTGTTCAGTAACTCAAACTAATAAGGACAGGCATTAGTAGTGTCATGACGAATGAGAACATGAGTTATGCACCTCAGTATGGCTTTTGATGTAGGATTTTAATCTCCTGAATTATCCAAGTAATTAACTTGTGATGTGTGATTTATCTCCGGAATTATCCAGGTAGTTAACCTGAGATGTGAGGTATTTCTTCGGAATTATCCAAGTAATTATCTTGTGATGTGGGATTGACCTACGGAATGATCGGAGTCGAGGCGACGCTTTTGGGGTATTATTGTGATGACGAGTCTATGTTTAGATGTGGGATGGTCTCCTGAATTATCCAGGGTAAATACCTGTGATGTGGGATCAATCTCCGGAATGATCAAGCATGGGCAAATTATCACAGTTTATCTTCATCTCTTAGTAGTCATCGTTGTCAGCATGTAGTCATGATGTTTTCTTGAATCACTTTTATGCATTCGGATTTCCTGTTTTTACACACTTGGCTTTTGGATTTGATATCACCCATTACTCTTTTATTGTTACTTCATACTTTAGTGTTTGATCATTATTTGTTGGATATTGTTACTTCAGTTCCTTTATGTTATTTGCTTGATTAGTTGCCACTCACACCATTTTTATGGCTGACCCCTTTAGTTTGGGGGTTAGGGTTCAACTCTAGCCTCACATGTTGCAGGTCGCTTAGTTTGGAGGTTGGAAGCTTGAGCGGGCATTTTGAGATGATTTAAATTAATTAGTGTTTGGTGTAAAATTGTAAAGACATATTTGAGTTGTTATTAAGCTGTAAATGAAAGATTAATTTCAGTTGAGATGATTAGACTTCCGCTGTGATTTGTAATAATTGTTGTAATAAAGAAGAAAAATTTTAATGGTGTTGTTGGTGTTTATTGTTTTATTGAAGTGGATTGCTGGAATTTCGCCACTTATTTTCTAAGTTCTCATATTAGAAATTTGGGGCGCTACACCGCTTTCATAGGGACCACGGCCACGACACGGATGATTGTCGGGCTCTCAAGGAGGAGATTGAAGAACTCATACAGCGGGGGCACCTGACCAAGTTCGTCCGAAAAGAGGGGGCCGAGCTTCCCCCCTGAGGAGCCAACAAACGAACCGAAGGGCCCGCCGAGCTTTAAGACTCAGAACCTCCCGGCTCTTCCCAAGAGGTCTTCACCTTATCATAGAAGTAGGATCTTGATTTTCAATAAGGCCGATGCTTGTAACCCGGCCAATAGCATGTAATAATGGCTCGCCCTATTGAAGCAGCCACTTAGTTTATTTCAATAAAACCTTGCATTTTTTCATTGGAAATTGTTGCTCTTGCTTCATCTCTACCTCTCCGAGTCGTGACTCGCTGAAGTGTGAGTTCGGAGTCCAGCTTCTTCTACATGGCTGCTCCCGCAACTTACTAAGCTCTTCCTAACGAGTTCGGAGTCCAACACTTGGCTCGATTCCTCTTCAAATAACCTGCTCTTTTGCGGGTTAGAAGTGGTTCGCCATTCGGAATTGCTCCCACAACTGTTGACTACCTCTACCGATGGTTCGGAGTCCAACACTTGGCTCGATTCCTCTTCAAATAACCTGCTCTTCAGCGGGTTAGAAGTGGTTCGCCATTCGGAATTGCTCCCACAACCGTTGACTACCTCTACCGATGGTTCGGAGTCCAACACTTGGCTCGATTCCTCTTCAAATAACCTGCTCTTCAGCGGGTTAGAAGTGGTTCGCCATTCGGAATTGCTCCCACAACCGTTGATTCTCTCACATAAGCAGCGAGTTCGGAGCTACAGCTCTCCCCTAGAGTTGCTCCTCACACTCGTCTCACAAATGGCTCTCTTCCAGAGCCGAGCTCTTCACTCCGCTCGCCTCCGAAGCGGACCTCTTCTCAACGAGTTTGGAGCACAACTCTCTCATAGAGTCCCTCCTCACACTCGTCTCATAAATAGCTCTCTTCCAGAGCTGAGCTCTTCACTCCGCTCGCCTCCGAAGCAGACCTCTTCTCAACGAGTTTGGAGCACAACACTCTCATAGAGTCCCTCCTCACGCTTGTCTCACAAATAGCTCTCTTCCAGAGCCGAGCTCTTCACTCCGCTCATCTCCCAGGCGGACCTCTTCTCAACGAGTTCGGAGCTCAAAACTCTCTCATAGAGTCCCTCCTCAAACTCATCTCACAAATGGCTCTCTTCCAGAGCCGAGCTCTTCCCTCCGCTCGCCGCCGAAGCGGACCTCTTCTCAACGAGTTTGGAGCTCAAAACTCTCTCCAAGAGTTGCTCCTCAAACGCATCTCACAAATGACTCTCTTCCAGAGCCGAGCTCTTCCCTCCGCTCGCCGCTGAAGCGGACCTCTTCTCAACGAGTTCGGAGCTCACAACTCTCTCCTAGAGTTTCTCCTCAAACTCATCTCCCAAATGGCTCTCTTCCAGAGCCGAGCTCTTCGCTCCGCTCGTCTCCGAAGCGGACCTCTTCTCAACGAGTTCGGAGCTTACAACTCTCTCCTAGAGTTGCTCCCCAAACTCGTCTCCCAAATGGCTCTCTTCCAGAGCCGAGCTCTTCCCTCCGCTCGCCGCCGAAGCGGACCTCTTCTCAACGAGTTCGGAGCTCAAAACTCTCTCCAAGAGTTGCTCCTCAAACTCATCTCACAAATGGCTCTCTTCCAGAGCCGAGCTCTTCACTCCGCTCGCCTCCGAAGCGGACCTCTTCTCAACGAGTTCGGAGCTCACAACTCTCTCCAAGAGTTTCTCCTCAAACTCATCTCCCAAATGGCTCTCTTCCAGAGCCGAGCTCTTCACTCCGCTCGTCTCCGAAGCGGACCTCTTCTCAACGAGTTCGGAGCTTACAACTCTCTCCTAGAGTTGCTCCCCAAACTCGTCTCCCAAATGGCTCTCTTCCAGAGCCGAGCTCTTCCCTCCGCTCGCCGCCGAAGCGGACCTCTTCTCAACGAGTTCGGAGCTCAAAACTCTCTCCAAGAGTTGCTCCTCAAACTCATCTCACAAATGGCTCTCTTCCAGAGCCGAGCTCTTCACTCCGCTCGCCTCCGAAGCGGACCTCTTCTCAACGAGTTCGGAGCTCACAACTCTCTCCAAGAGTTGCTCCTCAAATTCATCTCACAAATGGCTCTCTTCCAGAGCCGAGCTCTTCCCTCCGCTCGCCGCCGAAGCGGACCTCTTCTCAACGAGTTCGGAGCTCACAACTCTCTCCTAGAGTTGCTCCTCAAACTCATCTCCCAAATGGCTCTCTTCCAGAGCCGAGCTCTTCGCTCTGCTCGTCTCCGAAGCGGACCTCTTCTCAACGAGTTCGGAGCTCACAACTCTCTCCTAGAGTTGATCCCCAAACTCGTCTCCCAAATGGCTCTCTTCACTCCGCTCATCTCCCAGGCGGACCTCTTCTCAACGAGTTCGGAGCTCAAAACTCTCTCATAGAGTCCCTCCTCAAACTCATCTCACAAATGGCTCTCTTCCAGAGCCGAGCTCTTCCCTCCGCTCGTCGCCGAAGCGGACCTCTTCTCAACAAGTTCGGAGCTCACAACTCTCTCCAAGAGTTGCTCCTCAAACTCATCTCACAAATGGCTCTCTTCCAGAGCCGAGCTCTTCCCTCCGCTCGCCGCTGAAGCGGACCTCTTCTCAACGAGTTCGGAGCTCACAACTCTCTCCTAGAGTTTCTCCTCAAACTCATCTCCCAAATGGCTCTCTTCCAGAGCCGAGCTCTTCGCTCCGCTCGTCTCCGAAGCGGACCTCTTCTCAACGAGTTCGGAGCTTACAACTCTCTCCTAGAGTTGCTCCCCAAACTCGTCTCCCAAATGGCTCTCTTCCAGAGCCGAGCTCTTCCCTCCGCTCGCCGCCGAAGCGGACCTCTTCTCAACGAGTTCGGAGCTCAAAACTCTCTCCAAGAGTTGCTCCTCAAACTCATCTCACAAATGGCTCTCTTCCAGAGCCGAGCTCTTCACTCCGCTCGCCTCCGAAGCGGACCTCTTCTCAACGAGTTCGGAGCTCACAACTCTCTCCAAGAGTTGCTCCTCAAATTCATCTCACAAATGGCTCTCTTCCAGAGCCGAGCTCTTCCCTCCGCTCGCCGCCGAAGCGGACCTCTTCTCAACGAGTTCGGAGCTCACAACTCTCTCCTAGAGTTGCTCCTCAAACTCATCTCCCAAATGGCTCTCTTCCAGAGCCGAGCTCTTCGCTTCGCTCGTCTCCGAAGCGGACCTCTTCTCAACGAGTTCGGAGCTCACAACTCTCTCCTAGAGTTGATCCCCAAACTCGTCTCCCAAATGGCTCTCTTCCAGAGCCGAGCTCTTCCCTCCACTCGCCTCCGAAACGGACCTCTCCTCGACAAGTTAGGAGCATAATTCTCTCCTAGAGTTCTTCCTCACACTTGTCTCACAAATAGCTCTCTTCCAGAGCCGAGCTCTTCCATCCACTCTGATGCCGAGCAAGTGCCGATCCGACCCCAACATCAAAGAGCCCGGTCAGCTAACCGAGCAAGTGCCCATTCGAGGGTCAAAACGAAGAAAACTCACTTTCTCCTCAACATTCGTGCAAGATCTCGATCAGACGGCCCAGATTTTGCCAGCGTCGCTAAACGACAAGATAGCGTTTTCTTGGGAACTGAGTTGTCTCGAGATTCGTGCCATTATCCAACGGCCCAGATCTTGCCAGCGTCGCTAAACGACAAGATAGTGTTTTCTTGGGAATTGTGCCCGCCTCGAGATCCGCGCTGAGATCCGACGGCTCAGATCGCTCCACGTCGCTCGGTATTCCGAGCCGAGCGACTAGCGATCCGACCCACTCGCGCTTCTTCCTAGCCCAAGGGTCTTCCTAGCACATCTTACAAGGGTCTTCCTAGCACAAGGGTCTTCCTAGCACATCTTCTCCGCCCCTAGGAGTGGAACTCCTCTTCCAAAATCCCCAAGACCAAAGTACTTATCAACTTCATGAAGACAAGCACATTGCGGGGCTATTTTGACCATAAAGGAGGGTGAATCTTCATCCCACTCCTAAAGAGAAGTTGTAGATCTTTGAACTAGCTTCGAAACGAGGGGTCGCACGCCCCGATCGGACCTCCGTAGCACCGGGAAAGTGGATCTCAATGCAGCTGCGCCGAATAGCTCGGAAATCCGAGCCGAGCTACTCGCGCGAGGGAGAAATCCGAACCGAACCCGAGCAAGAATCCGAGCTCTTCCCATCCGAGCCCCAACATCAAAGAGCTCGCTCGGCTAACCGAGCAAGTGCCCATCCGAGCGTCAAAACGGGGAAAAACCACTTTCCCCTCAACATTCGTGTAAGATCTCGATCAGACGGCCCAGATCTTGCCAGCACTGCTAAACGACAACATAGTGTTTTCTTGGGAACTGAGCCCGTCTCGAGATTCGTGCCACCATCCAATGGCCTAGATCGAGATAGCTTGGATCTACCATCCGAGCTACTGCCCTACCGAGCTGCAAAATGGCCAAAAATTTGCCTCAAAATCCGTGCTCGGATTCGCCGAACAAGAAGAAGAAGAAGAAGAAGAAGAAAAAAAAAGGGGGGGGGCACAAGGGCCAGGTTCAGACCCGTTAAGGGGGTCCAAACCCGAACCCCTTCCCTTCCTCTTCTTCTCCATACTCCTGCCAAAACGAAAAACAAGGCAAAAATCCTTTCTTCTTCACCGTGCGTCCCTCCGCTCGTCTCCCATCGTCAAGACTCAAAGCTCCGACCCAGCAAGCTCCTCGACATGCTGACGAGCTCCACCTTCCTCTCCCCCTCCGTGAGCTCCATTCCCGTCACCTCTAAGCTCGCCTCCAAGTCACGAGGTCCTCTCCCATGCCGAGCTCACCATCGGCGCTCCCTTCGACAGCCGAAGTCTCGCTCGTCGAGTTCCGAAGTGCGAAGCTCCCCTACAGTCTCGAGCTCCTCCTTCATTGATCGCCGAGCTCGCCACCACACTGCTATCGCTGAGCTCCGCTGCCGACGAGCTCCATCAAGCTCCCCACTTCGCCGAGGCTTTATTCCCGTCGAGCTTCTCTTCAAGCTCGAATCTCCACCTCCATGGCCGAGCACCCAACCTCGCCGACCTACATAGCTGAGCCTCGCCATGGCATAAGCTCCGTCAGCGAGCTGGACCTCCTTCTCCATCAAAACCAAGCTTGTCACCCTTGAGCTCCGATCTCTACCTCCGTACCTCTCCACCTCCATGGCCGAACTCCAACTTCACGAACCTCCCCATTGAGCCGAGCTCCCACTCCGGAGCTCCGAGCTCCGAGCTCCTTCCTTGACGAACCCATCGTTGCCGCGAGCTCCGAGCCCTCCACGAGACGATCGAGCTCCGAGCTCTGGGCTCCACCATGGCCAACGACACCATCGCCAGCCTCCCTTGCGAGCTCGAGCTCTCCTCATGGCCATCTCTTCGCAGCCAAGCTCGATCCCCACCCAGCTCCGAACTCTCCTCTTCTCCACTGTGCGACCAAACGAACCAGAGGAAGAAGAACCCAACTCCTACGCACCACCATCACCAAGTTCCGACGCACCCTCCGACCTCGACTCGACTCCAAAAGCTTCCGACCTTTGTCGAGCTCCGACCTCGACTCCAAAAGCTCCAAGCTCCACTCGTCAACCACCTTCGACGAGCTCCCCTCGCGACTGAGCCCCGAACTCAAGCTCCATCTCCTCCGTCGAACTTACCTCCTCGAGCTCTACCATGGCCGACCACAATGCCGAGCTCCGAGCTCCACCATCTCCATCGAACACGTCGAGCCGAGCTCACCTCCACCCGCCATCAGCTCCCTCCTCGAGCTCCGCCATGACCAACCAAGCTGCCGAGCTCTGGGCTTCAACATCTCCTTCGAGCTCCCTCCATCGAGCTCTCGTCACCGAACTCCACGTTCGCCGTGCCTCCCCTTCATCGAGCTCTAACCCACCGAGCTCAAGAGCTCCACCTTCGTCTCCACTACACTGCCGAGCTTCAATGGCGCTCTCAGGGACGGAGACGGAGTCGGAGTCGGGGTCGGAGGCACGGTTGGGTCGGAGACGAGACGAAGAAGGAATTAATAGAACGAAGAACGAAGAAGAAGAGAGAAAGAAGGAGCAGCGGAAGAAAAGAATAAAAAAAAAATGCCACGTGGCGAGCCACGTGGCTTCACCTCAGTGGTCGGCTCCGGATCGATCCGAGCTGCGCGAAATTGGGCGTCACCTCCCGGTCGGCAGTCGAACAAGTCCCAATCCGAGCTGAAAAAAATAATACCGAGCAACTCCAACCGTTGGATCTTCGCGAAAATCGCGCAAAAATTGATGAACGGCTCAGATCGCGCCACGTCTGCACAAAACGACAAAATAACGATTTTTTGGGAACTGCGCCTCCTCGAGATTCATGCCGGGATCCTACAGCGCAGATCGCGCCACGTGTCAGGTATTATTTAATTTAATTTATTTATTTAATTAATTGTTTTTTTTACTTAAAAAATCCGAAAAAAATATTTAAAAAATTGAAAAAATTAATTAAAAATTCTAAAAATAATTATTAATTCAGAAAAAATATTTTAAAATTCTGGAAAAATAATTATTAAATTAGAATAATTAATTAATATTTTCGATAATTAATTATTTAATTCGGAAAATGAATAAAAATTCAAAAAAATGAGAAAAAATTCAGAAAAATCTGGAAAAATCACCAAAAATCCAAAAAATTCTGAGAATGTTTTTGGGCATTTTACAAGCCCAGAATAACACCGTTACACCCCAAGCTAGATCCAAAACTCCCTTAAGAACGCCGATAAAATCCCGTACGCCATTAGAACAGTAAAACTACTCCTCAAAGACTGAAAAACTCAGTCTCTAGGAGTGGGGGGCTCGTGATATGGCTAAAAATAGGATTAAATCGGGACCGTTCACATCGGAGACGGATCTTAAAGCTCAGGGGTAAAACGGTAATTTCACCTACTAACGGGTCCGAAGCGGGTACTGGGTCTCCTTCTCACAGATCCAATAACCCGCAAACGGATCCACCTCAACTGGGTACGGGTCCCGACCCGATACAAACCCAGTCCGACAGGATAGAATTACGGTCTCTGATTGAACCAAATCAACGGGCCTGATTCGCGACTATCCTCTCACCGGGAATTAAGGAATTACATTCCTAATCTGATTACGAGGATTTTATGCCTTATCAGATCACAGGAATCACATTCCTAATCTGATCCCAACGGCGACTATAAATACCCCCCACCTACCACTGTTACAGGTTAATCACTCTTTTTCCACCTTAAGCTCTTTCTTAATCACCACTGGTTACTGACAAGAGTGTTGGAGGGTGCGTCGCCGGAATCAACTCTGGTGTATCGCACTTCCTTGCAGGTAGCGGCAGGAATCAGAAGGCTTGGATCCGCTGTTCAGGTTTTTCTCGCGAACTCACAAATCTCATCTGTTTACCCCCACACCAGAATCAGCGGTAACAGTAAGTAAATAAAGAAAGAATGGAAGAGAGAGAGGGAGAGAGAGAAAGATAAAATTATGAAAAAGTAAAGAGAGAAGAGAGAGGAGATAGATAGTAATAAAGTAATGAGTTTTTTAGTTTGAGGGGGGGGGGGAAATTTAATTTTGGGGTTTAAAATTTTGGGCGGGAAAATATGTTTTGAGAGAATCAATCTAGGCCATTGGTTTTAGGGGAGATTGAATGAGAGCCACTTGATAGCTTTATTTGTAATTTATTATTACTAGTATCATGCACGTGCGATGCACGTGGAGGAAGAAGGAAAAAGACAAAAAAAACCTACCAACACGTGCACGTGCGATGCACGTGGATGAGGAAGGAAAAAGACAAAAAAAACACCACAAACACGTGCGCTGCACGTGTTTGCACACATACAAAAAATTGTTAATTAATTACCAACCCCATCTCTCCCATTATAATAGTTATAGATTATTATTATTATTATTATTATTATTATTATTATTATTATTATTATTATTATTATTATTATTATTATTATTATTATTATTATTATTATTATTATTATTATTATTATTATATATATATATATATATATATATATATATATATAGGGAAAAGGGGGTATAAGCAACTTGCTCATTTAGTAAATAAGCAATTGATAATGTGGCATACATGTGATTGGAAAAGCCTTAAAAGGGTTAGTTGTCCAATGTATCACATGCATGCCATATATATATATATATATATATATAGTCGATACGAAGGCCAAAAGGCCGAGTGCACACTGAGGCTAGTGCACAACGGAAAATATGATATATCTTTCGTTGTGCACTCGGCCTTTTGGTCTTCGTATCGACGATCTGAACCGTTCACATTGATATACACATCTATATTAGTCTAAATATGTAAAATCAAGTCTTTTGAAATTCATTTGACCATCCATCATGTCATTTTAAATAAAAAAAGATATTCAACCATACAATTTTGTAACACTTCAGCATGGACACATGAATTTCAAATAACTTGATTTTACATTTCTAGACTAATTTAGACATATAGATTAATGTGAATGGTTCAAATCGTTGATACGAAGGCCAGAAGGCCGAGTGCACACAGAGGATATTGCACAACGGAAGGGGACTCACTCACACACACACACACACACACACACACACACACACACACACATGTACACTGTAAGATGAGGAAAAATTCCAACTTTGCCATATTTACTCCGATAATGGACCCTAAAGGGGGAAAATTGCATTCATTGTTATTCCTTATGTATCATTTTTGCAGATAGGGCCTACGATATGTTTGTAACGCTCTACACAAACACATACTAACAGGGGACTTTTTTGCCATACTAGCCACTTTTTGAAAATAATTGCGATTATGGGCTAGTTTCGAAACTATTAGTGCTCATGGGCTACTTGGTGCCACATCAGGATCGGCCGCTATTCTCATGAGCGGCCTCTTCACTTGGAAAGTCGCTAATGGGAATAGCGGCCTATGTTTTAAAATATTTGGAATTTTTTGTTTTTTATCGTTATTTCCACTAGCGACCAAAGTATATATGAGGTCGCTAATGAGATTAGCGATCTCAAATGAATGTATTGTGACACTTAGCGATTTTTAGAGAATTTTTGCACTCTTGGGAAAAATAAAATAAAAGAGAGGTCGCTAGTCCGAATAGCGACCTCAGTAGAAGACTAAATCTCTTTGCTGTCTGTAAGATTTACAAAATAATCATCCAACTAATGTCGCCATTGGGAATACCGACCTTAGTGTACTTGGGTCACTATTCGCAATAGCGACCTCAATAGGAAACTCAATTTTCTTATTCTTTGTAAAACTTGTAAAATAGTCACACAACTAAGGCCTCTATTTGGAATAGTAACCGTAGTACAGTAACGGTCTTTATTCGGAATAACGACCTTAGTACAACTATGATCTCTATTCCGAATAGTGACCTTTGTACAACTAAGGTCGATATTCCAAAAAGCGATCACACTTTCAAAAATAAATTAATTGTTATTTTTTCAAAGAGCAAAAGCTCTCTAAATTTTACTATGTGTTAGAATATCGTTCATTGAAGGTCGCTAATCTCATTAGCGACTTTATATATACTTTGGTCGCTAATAGAAATAACGACATTAAACATAAATTTCAACTTTTTTTAAAATAGAGGTTGCTATTCCCATTAGCGACCTCTAAATAGAACATGCCGCTAATGAGAATAGTGACTACTGCTAATGTGGCACCAAGTAGTCCACGAGCGATAATAGTTTTGAAACTGGCCCATAATCACAAATATTTTCAAAAAGTGGCCTAGTATGGCAAAAAATTCTTAACAGGGAGTGTATTGATAGACACTTGGAAAATAAGAAAGAATACCGTACGTGATCCCATAATTATTTGGGACATGAAAATCATTCCTCTTTCTGTAATTGCTCTTCTGAATGGAACGCGCTGCACCTTTTTTTCCATTGTTTATTGCAGACAAGAAAAAACCCGGTTGGCTAGTGAACCCTATAGCAAAGATGGCACAAAAAAGATAGGAAACTAATGGAAAGATTTGTGTGTGGGCGCGCGCAGCCGGGCAGTGGCTAGAATATGAAACCAGGGTCATCAAATGTGGTTATAGAATGTCAGGACCAGGTCTTCAAGGAAAACATAGCGGATATTACAAGTCACACTTAAAATGTAGGAATACAGTATGTTTACCAGTCAAAGCAGCAATATTGTAGATACAACTATAACTCATATCATATGGATAATGAATTTTTTATTGATTTCGGAAGCTATTCTTTAAGCAGTACTCCTCTAGCTTTTTATCTCTACTATTATAATGGGAGAAGGCCTTAGTGGTATTTGTCATCATTTTTTTTTTTTTTTTTTTTTTTTTGTTTTGTCATTTTGTCATTTTGAAGCCAACACGTGCAGCTGCACGTGTTGACAAAATGACTCACTTTGGTAAATGTTTTCGAAAGTGGACCAGTTTTGTAAATATTTCCGAAAGTGGATCGGTTTGGAAATTATTTTTCTTTTTTTCTTTTTCCTTCTTCCTCCAAGTGCATCGCACGTACATATTTTCGAAATGGACCAGTTTGGTAAATATTTTCGAAAGTGGATCAGTTTGGAAATTATTTTTCTTTTTTTTGTCTTTTTCCTTCTTCCTCCACGTGCATCGCACGTGCATGATACTAGTAAAGATAATGCATGCCATATATATGGGTAAATGGGATATGAGCAACTTGCTCATTTAGTAAATGAGCAATTGATTATGTGGCATGCATGTGATACATTGGACAACTACCCTTTTAAGGCTTTTCCAATCACATGTATGCCACATCATCAATTGCTTATTTACTAAATGAGCAAGTTGCTTATACCCCTTTTCCCATATACATATAGTCGATACGAAGGCCAAAAGGCCGAGTGCACACTGAGGCTAGTGCACAACGGAAAATATGATGTATCTTTCGTTGTGCACTAGCCTCAGTGTGCACTCGGCCTTTTGGTCTTCGTATCGACGATCTGAACCGTTCACATTGATATACACGTCTATATTAGTCTAAAAATGTAAAATCAAGTCTTTTGAAATTCATTTGTCCATCCATCATGTCATTTTAAATAAAAAAGATATTCAACCATACAATTTTGTAACACTTCAGCATGGACACATGAATTTCAAATAACTTGATTTTACATTTCTAGACTAATTTAGACGTATAGATTAATGTGAATGGTTCAAATCGTTGATACGAAGGCCAAAAGGCCGAGTGCACACAGAAGATATTGCACAACGGAAGGGGACTCACTCACACACACACACACACACACACACATGTACACTGTAAGATGAGGAAAAATTCCAACTTTGCCGTATTTACTCCGATAATGGACACTAAGGGGGGAAAATTGCATTCATTGTTATTCGTTATGTATCATTTTTGCAGATAGGGCCTACGATATGTTTGTAACACTCTACACAAACACATACTAACAGGGGACTTTTTTGCCATACTAGGCCACTTTTTGAAAACATTTGCGATTATGGGCTAGTTTCGAAACTATTAGTGCTCATGGGCTACTTGGTGCCACATCAGGATCGGCCGCTATTCTCATTAGCGGCCTCTTCACTTTGAAAGTCGCTAATGGGAATAGCGGCCTATGTTTTAAAATATTTAGAATTTTTTGTTTTTTGTCGCTATTTCCACTAGCGACCAAAGTATATATGAGGTCGCTAATGGGATTAGCGATCTCAAATGAATGTATTGTGACACTTAGCGATTTTTAGAGAATTTTTGCACTCTTGGGAAAAATAAAATAAAAGTGAGGTCGCTAGTCCGAATAGCGACCTCAGTAGAAGACTAAATCTCTTTGCTGTCTGTAAGATTTACAAAATAATCATCCAACTAATGTCGCCATTGGGAATACCGACCTTAGTATACTTGGGTCATTATTCGCAATACTTGGGTCACTATTCGCAATAGCGACATCAGTAGGAAACTCAATTTCCTTATTCATTGTAAAATTTGTAAAATAGTCACGCAACTAAGGCCTCTATTTGGAATAGTGACCGCAGTACAGTAACGGTATCTATTCGGAATAACGACCTTAGTACAACTATGATCTCTATTCCGAATAGCGACCTTTGTACAACTAAGGTCGATATTCCGAATAGCGACCACACTTTCAAAAATAAATTAATTGTTATTTTTTCAAAGAGCAAAAGCTCTCTAGATTTTACTAAGTGTTAGAATATCGTTCATTGAAGGTCGCTAATCTCATTAGCGACTTTATATATACTTTGGTCGCTAATAGGAATAACGACATTAAACATAAATTTCTATTTTTTTAAAATAGAGGCTGCTATTCCCATTAGTGACCTCTAAATAGAACATGCCGCTAATGAGAATAGTGACTGCTGCTGATGTGGCACCAAGTAGTCCACGAGCGATAATAGTTTTGAAACTGGCCCATAATCACAAATATTTTCAAAAAGTGGCCTAGTATGGCAAAAAATTCTTAACAGGGAGTGTATTGATAGGCACTTGGAAAATAAGAAAGAATACCGTACGTGATCCCATAATTATTTGGGACATGAAAATCATTCCTCTTTCTGTAATTGCTCTTCTTAATGGAACGCGCTGCACCTTTTTTCCCATTGTTTATTGCAGACAAGAAAAAACCCGGTTGGCTAGTGAACCCTATAGCAAAGATGGCACAAAAAAGATAGGAAACTAATGGAAAGATTTGTGTGTGGGCGCGCGCAGCCGGGCAGTGGCTAGAATATCAAACCAGGGTCATCAAATGTGGTTATAGAATGTTAGGACCAGGTCTTCAAGGAAAACATAGCGGATATTACAAGTCACACTTAAAATGTAGGACTACAGTATGTTTACCAGTCAAAGCAGCAATATTGTAGATACAACTATAACTCATATCATATGGATAATAATGAATTTTTTATTGATTTCGGAAGCTATTCTTTCAGCAGTACTCTTCTAGCTTTTTATAAAGATAATGCATGTCACATTTGAGATGACAGGGAAAAAAATAAAAGAAATATGATAGATTTAAGAAAATACCTCTTCCAAGCGACCAAGCCTTTGTTCTTCTCCTTCTTCCCTACCTCTAAGAATGTAAAATGGGGCGGGCTCATCCTGCTCAAGCCCATCAGTCCTCCCTAAGGGCTGGGATTGGGTCTAGTCCCGCCACCTTTGAAAAAGCTAGGTTCTAAGTCCGCCCATAGATCCGGGCTTTTATAGGGCCTATGTAACATGCCTGATGTCCCAGCCTAAAATCCAGACCTGTATATAATGTATGACATTTTTTTTAATATATAAGAAACATACTATATTTTTTTGTTAGAAATATATTATATTATACATTTTTATAGCTATCTATCATATATATATATATATATATATATATATATATATATAATAATAATATCTTATGTTTCTTAACAAAATAATTACATATTTTCTACAGTTAGTATTTTTAAGTTATATATTTATGTATCATACATAAATTTATAACATCACATTGTCCAATGGGGAAGGGACTAAGGCCTGGGCCCATGATCCGGGTCAAAGCCCGGGCCTATGGGTTGGGCTTCCAACTCCAAGCCCATGTCCTACACTTAGAGGGCCGAGCTAGGCTTTTGGCGGGCTTTATCAGTAGGCGCGTGATTTTCGGCTTTTTTTACATCCCTACCTAACTCTCTTTTTTCTTTCAATTTCTCCAATCACTTTATGATGGGGTTAAAATCATTGCTAATCAGAACCGTGCGATCCTTGCACGGATCTCGGAGACGCAGGAAGGATAAATTGTACTCTAATAACTATAGACCTACAGCCCGAACATGGGCCATCCTTAGGCCCATACTCAGAAGTTGCAGCCCGCTGGCAATCAGATCCCCTAAAATCAGGGAAATGATTAATAGTTCAGATCCTTAATCAAAGGGATCGGTTCAAATAAGTTAAGGGATTCTCCTTTAACTGCTCCTATACATGCCTATAAATATAGACCTCCCTCCTTAGTTACCAGGTAATCACAATTCCAGTAATTAAAACCTATGTTTGACTTCTGGTAAATGAATTGATCGCCGGAGAGTCTGTCACCGAGTCACCCCCAGTGTTTGAAGCTGTCCTTTCAGGTTTTAAGCGGGACGCCAGCCAATGCAACCATCATAACCTCCATCAAAATCCACAAATACTAGCCCCACACACTAGTAGAAAATGCTACAGTCGCAATAGAAATTTCCCTTGTAGAAGAGTACAATTCCATGGTTAGTGTATATTTGCAAGGGATTTTTCTTCATTCCCTTGTAATTGTGTTGTTGCGAAATCTCTCCTGGTTAATGTACACATTCGCAACGAAATTTTAACTATCCCTTGCGAATATTAGCCACAATAGAATATCTGCAATGGAAGTTGTATCTTGCTATCTCCATATACAAGAGAATATTTACAACAAATTCGTCTCTTGCAAGTGTGTTTTAAAAGGGATTTTTTCCATTGCTAATGAACTATTGCTACAGAGATCTGCAAGATACTGATTCCCTTGCAATTGCTATATCACGAATGCAATTGCACACATTTTTTCTTCATTACTGATTATATTTGAATGGCTTAACCAAATTTATGAATTAAAATAATGTATTTTGACAATGAAGAACATATAATTATTTCACATATTGATTCACACAATTATACAAAGAAAACACAATAATGCAAAATAAGTTTGAATATTATATAATTCAGAACATTCTCATTACAAATTTTTTTGTTTGTTTCATAGTGCCAAAACAACAATACATTCTAGAAGAAAAGATAAGTTGTGAAACTCCAAGAAACAAAATAAAATGTTTTCAAAATAACTTTTAACCCGCTACTGTTTCCATGTATTCCCAACTTCACTTTTCACGTAAGGTCTTCTGCTTGTTCCTCATTACCCATTGTCTCATAGTCATCGCCACTACATATAGACTACATGAAAAAGAAACAACACAAAATTAGAACTCGTTATTCAAATATAACATTATTCCAAAGAAAGAGTACTGGGATGCATACCTCTTCAGCCTCTTTCCGTCGTCTTCTTGTTTCCTCTATCTCTTCTTCATCAAGTTCTTTATAACCACCAACACTGCCTCCTCTGAGAAATTGGAAATAAATTAAATCAAAATTTCAGAAAGGTCAAAGTTATCTTCCACTCTTTAACTCCCAACTGAGAGTATTTCCAAGTTTTTTCTCTGTAAATATCCACATAAATTACATTGTGAAGTAGATTAAATAAAGCAAGTAGAAAGACAAAATTGCCAAAAGTAGATTAAATAAAGCAAGTAGAAAGACATAAATTATCAGGATCTCAATTAGAGATTTTCACAAAATTCTTCATAAAAGGCAGCAAGCAATATGTATGAATATGCATAGGTCCAATAAGCATCACTGTGTGTTCTTAGTATAGCAATTCTTCATACAATCAAATTGCCAAAAATTAACCAACTTCAGTGATTAATAGAAAACTTAAGAACATAAAGCACTAGAGATGCATACAGATGAATAACTTGAAAACTACACAACAAAGAGATTGCATTAGGACTTCAAAGATATTTTATAATTGGCCACAAAGTTGATCGTTGTATTACCTCATGCCATCCTCATTGTGGCCAGGCTTATTGGTGTTGCAAATATTGCACTTCATCCACTTTGCCCAGTTGATATTGCCGCACCTGAAACACACATACATCAGACAAATCATAAATGGATAAACTAACAAGTCAATAGACATCAACTAGGGACTACAGTTTAAAAAAAATGTCATTTGAGATGTGGTAGTTGCACAGGGGAAATGAAAATTATACAATCTGCTAACCATTAAGTCCCCACTGGAATTCCTATTCCCTTCACAAGTTGCAAACTGTAGCTCGCATTCAAATAAACAATAACTCTCATGAAAAAATATAACATTATTTTAACAAAACTAACAAACATACCTGGCATCCGATAATTGTAAAACACCAATATAGCCAGGAATATGGTAAAAACTGGGACAGGAGTCTATAATTGTAAAACAACAAAAATTAATGGGAAAACCCTAACCTGCTGCCCATAGCCAGTATGTGGAATGTGTATACATTGGAGGCATCAATATAGCATCAATATAGCCATTAAAGGAGTAACAATGCAAGGAACAAACTGGATGAGTGCATAAGGCCTAAGGTCATCAAAGAACCTGCAGAAATTGTATCAAAAAGATAAAATAAAAACTATCTGGACAGAATAGCACTGCTGAGGATACAAAAGCAACTGGCCTTAGAATATATAAGGAATTATAACTAGCATGCTTGCCTCCAATATAAAATACTCAGTATTCCAGCCACGACAAGAGGTATAATAGATGTTGTTCCAGCCTTCTCATTAATCCTCTCAATGATGAAGATCGCCATGATTGATGTGAATGCAATAGTCATCTTTTTTTTAAATTAATGAGATATTAATGACCCATCTAAATAACTACATGCTAACTACAAGCATCCAAGTGGTGAAGCAAACTCTTTGCAATTAGAATAAAGCAATAAAACATCTATTCCTTAGAAACGTGTCCACAGGATAAATAACATATTATATTGAGATATGGAAGTAATGGGAATTCTTAAGCCTGAATTTTGAAAAGCTTAAGAAAAATTATTTGAAACTATCTTACTGACAAACACACATTATAAAGGATTAGCAAGATAACATCATTGTTCTCATATTTAAAACAGTAAGACTGCCGGCAGTCTATACATCAATCAATGAAGAAGTTGCACAATAAATTCCTATTACAAGCCTAGCAAATATAATTTCCTTTTCAAAATTTTGTGAATATATCTTCAATCAACCCTTTAGAAGAATTAAATTTCGTTTAAAAAATTTGTGTCAAATAACATATATTATAAACACATTACAAATCCATGAAGACTGCAAAGGAGTAGAAGGGTTGTACATTATGATGAGAAATAATTATAAACACATTACAAATCCATGAAGACTGCAAAGGAGTAGGAGGGTTGTACATTATGATGAGAAATAATGATCATAATGATCTCACAATCTTTACTGAGACGTCAAAAAAATTGAACCACCACCACATACTAATTATGAACTACATTTTTCCAAGTAACACTCAAGTAACTCAACACAATCAATAGTTACAAAATTGAATCCTTTATTTTGATCACAAAACAATTGAGATCCATAAGAACAAGAACTAATGTACCTACTTTGATGTGGACAAGCTGCGCATCCGTGAAATTAATCTCCGCGAGCTCGCTCGAACACCCGGGCTTCACATCCAAAAACGAAACACCATAAGTTCATGCAAGAATTCTAATCATCCTCAATTCCCTTCATCCCAAACCCTAATTTCAAGAAACCCCCAAATTCGACGAAAACGGGAACAAAAAATCGGGGGGGGGGGGGGGGGGGGGGCGGATACCTGTTGGACGAAATTGGTGTGCATGATGACGAGGAAGGTGAAGAGTATGAAGGTGATGCCGAGGTAGACGTACTCAAGAAGCAATCGGGTTCTTGGGGTGAGCAGCTGGGAGACCATGTTGAACAGCCGAGCATGGACGCGGAGAAAGGTTTGCTCTGGATCCATCACCTTCGAACAAGCTGACATCAGGGACAACGAAGCCCTAGATTTTGAAACATACATAGGGTTTCCATTCGAGAGGAAGAGGAGGAGGAAGGGGAAGCGGAGGAGAACGGGAGAGAAAGGGAATATTTGTAAATCTGATACCCTGTAATGCACATGTGCGCCAAAATTACGTGTAATGCACATGTTTATACATAATTTATTTTTAAAAATAAATATTTTATTTCTACTTTAGTAATGGAGTATTGTTTGTTACAATTGTTCCCTTGTAATTGTCAACACTTGCAACAATTCAATAAAATCTCTTGCAAATGTCAAAACATTTGCAATGAATGGATTTGTTGTGATTAATTTATTGTTGATGGTAGCATCAACAAGGGTTTTTTTGTACTTGCAAATAATCCATTATTATTGCAAGGTTTTCTACTAGTGACATCTGGATTTGATCAAGGGTTGAAATCTAAGCCTTCCACAAAAATACAAGAACTCATTATTAGTTACTCTCACACCCAAAAAAGTAGCACCACTCCATATATTCCCTCTCGTGAGTCCAAATTCTTTCATCGTCAACTCTACCATTCAATTCTACATTAAATAGAGATGTCATCATTTATATCCAGCCTATGGATGTAAAATGAGTCGGGCAGATCCGGCCCAAGCCTGTTGGGCCTTCCTACGGGTCGGGCTCAGACCTAGGTCTGCCACCTTTGAAAAAGCTAGGCCCTAGGCCTTTTGGAGGGCCTATGGACGGGCCTAAGGTCCGAGCCTAAAATCTGGGCTATTATATAATGTATGGCATTTTTTATATATAGTTACATATACTATATATTTTTTTAGAAATATATTATATTCTAAACTTTTATAGCGATATATCATGCATATATATAATAACTTCTTATATTTCGTAACAAAAACAGTTGCATATTTTCTACACTTATTATTTTTAAGTTACATATTTATGTACCATACATAAATATATAACTTTACATTGTCCAATAGGGGCGGGCCTAAGATCTGTACCCGTCAGGGCTGACCTGAGTTTACGGCGGCCCAAGGCAAACTCCCAAAATGAGGCACCCATTTATGTTTTTTTTAAAAATTGTTCAAAAAAAATGTGGAATTTTCCCCTCTATATTCTTTATGTGTGTGTGTGTGTGTGTGTGTGTGTGTGTGTGTGTGGAGATTTAGGAACTTGAGAAAAAAATCTCCATACAAATTCAAGCCCAACTAAAATAAGCCGGTCCAAATACTAATTATAAAAACAACAGCCCAAAAATTTACGTTTTGGGTCCCCAAAAAAATATAACGTGCAAAATACATATTATAAATACTAGAAAAAATTCGGGGGCCCGAGGCAGCCGTCACCCTTGCCTCCATTGGGGGGCCAGCCTTGGGACTCGTGATCAGGATCAAATTCCGGATCTATGGACCGGGCTAGACTTCCAACTCCAAGCTCATGTCCGGCCCTTAAAGGGTCAGGCCATGTTTGGGCATTTGTGCATTTTTTTTACATCCCTAATCCAACCTCAAAAGCCAGTCTCAAAAATATATCCATAGTCTATGATCAAATGCTTTACGCAACTTAGCTCCTTCAGATTTAAATTTTGTACTTCCCTAACTGCACTCTTACTGACATGAAAAATTGCAGCTCAGCTATTCAGAAAAGTAAGTATTTGAGCAATGAGAGCAGTTGTGATTATTACAAGTATTACCTTTGACCATATGTCTAATGCTAGTCCCTGAGGAGTAAGGGTGGCAATCGGGTCGATCGGACCAGGTCGGGTCGGACCCGTGTGGGTCGAGCCCAAGACAGGGCGGGCTCGGGTCGGATCGAGAGCTTAACCGGGCCGGGCCGGGTTAAAAAATGGTAATGTCAACACGGTCGACCAGCGAATCCTAACAGGTCGAATCCGTTACAGGTTATGGGTCGATCCGGGTCACGGGTTGGCCAGGTTGAGCATTTTTTGTTTTTTAATTTTTAATTTTTTCTACATACATACATACATATATATATATATATATATATATATATATATATATATAGAGAGAGAGAGAGAGAGAGAGAGAGAGAGTAAGTCTATTAAGAGCTGGGAAGCTGGAATCCTTATCGGGAGCTGGAGATCTCAGCCATCCGATCGATCTTGATCGCGATCGGACGGCTGAGATCGGCAGCCGCTTATCTTTAGATAGAATCAGGGGTAAAAGGGGTATAATCGAATTCCCCTCTATCACTTATCTTCTCACGCTCTCCTCTCTCCCGCTTTTTATCTATCGAAACCCTAATCCCAGCTCTTATCTTCTCGCGCTCTCTCTCCCGCTCTCGAAGATCGTCCTGCTCTCTTCGAAACCCTAATCCCTATCTCTTCTCTTCTCACGTTCTCTCTCCCAATCTCTATCTTCGAAACCCTAATCCACCTCTCTTCGAAACCCTAATCGAAGAGAGTGAAGTGGAGCTCTCTCTCCCGCTCTCTTTCTTCGTCACCTGTGTAAACCCAATTCCACGATCATAAAGTGTTCTCCAGTCGCTTATCTTCAGATCTGTTGAGTGGTAAAAAGGGTATAATCGATCAGCCCCTATCTCCCTTATCGTCTCAGCACCAAAGAAAAACTCTCACAAGTTCATTCTCTCTCTTCGACGGAAAACCGAAACAGCGATAAGGGTTTCGATTTCTCAGCTCATTGGGTTCTGCCTCTCTCAGATTCCAGAGGGAAGTGTTTGACTCTCATAAATGCTTTTATAATTTCTGTTTAATTTCTTGCATTTTCATTTGGTTTTGTGTGTAGGCAATGATGAGATTGATTTTGATATAAGTTGGTTACAAAATTTTTGGGCATTGAAATTATTGTTTTCAAGGGTATTTGGTTGTGTGCCATGATAATTATTCAAAGTTGAATAGAGATTGGGGTATGAGTAGGAGAGTAGATGGTGAAGAAATGAAATAAAGGTGATTGAATGTCCAATGCCCTCAACACTTACCTTACATTTATGTGATTTGAGACTAGCTCAATTCATCAAATTTTTGGGCACCGATGACACACAATGATTGATAGTATCAGTATAATTTTTGTAACTGACGTTGGATACGTATGTGTTGGATACTCATTTAAGCCTTTTGGTGTTTGATTCTCTCCTTCGGTGTGTTGGTTTAGGCAGTGATGCAAAACACTTTATGATCAGAATAATTATTTCAATCCTGTTTTAAGTATTCTAGATTATATATCTATCATATCCTAGTTGGCGCGGCACTCCAATGCAGCCCTACTTATGAATAGTGTGTTCTGAGCCTACTGGTTTTTTTTAGTCTATATATATTCATGAGTAAGTCTATTATGTGTGCTTGGTCGATTGATTGTGAGAAGATAAGAGATAGGGGTTTTTGATTTTACCCCTTTTACCCCCCAAACATTCTGAAGATAAGCGGGATCGAATATGAGTCGTTCCATTGCGATCAATCGCGAACGAATGGCTAAAAGCCCCCGCTCTGGATAAGGATTTCAGCTCCCAAGCTCTTAATAGACTTACTCTATATATATAAGACAGTTGATGATAAGCTCCGAACAACACAAACCGAACATGAAGTATCAAATTTTGTCAGCTCAGAACAAACAGAAACTATATTTTTTTGGTAACTGATGTAGGATGCGTATGTGTTGGATACTCATTTAAGCCTTTTGGTGGTTGATTCTCTCCTGTGGTGTGTTGGTGTAGGCAGTAATGCAAAACACTTTATGATCTGAATAATTATTTCAATTTGTTGTATTTATTCTTGATTATATATCTATCATACCCTAGTTGGCACGGCACCCCAATGCAGCCCTAGTTATGAATAGTGTGTTCTGAGCCTACTGGTTTTTTTAGTCTATATATATTCATGAGTAAGTCTATTATGAGAGGAGGTCGATTGATCGTGAGTAAGAAAGAGAGATAGGGGTTTTTGATTTTACCCCTTTTACGCCGAAACATTCTCAAGATAAGCGGGATCGAAGATGAGTTGTTCGATCGCAATCAGTCGCGAAAGAATGGTTAAAACCCCGGCTCAAGATAAGGATTTCAGCTCCCAAACTCTTAATAGACTTACTCTATTTATATTAGACAGTTGATGATAAACTCAAAACAACAGAAACAGAGCATGAAGTATCAAATTTTGTAAGCTCCAAACAACAGAAAACTAGATTTTATAGTAACTGACGTTGGATACGTATGTGTTGGGTACTCATCTAAGCCTTTTGGTGTTTGATTCTCTCCAACTGTTTGTTGGTGTAGGCCGTGATACAAAACACTTTATGATCTCAATAATTATTTCAAGCTTGTTGTATTTATTCTTGATTATATATCTATCATATCCTAGTTGGCGCGGCACCCCAATGCAGCCCTAGTTATGAATAGTGTGTTCTGAGCCTACTGGGTTTTTTTAAACCACATGTTCAGTGTCTGTTGTTCTGAGCTTACAAAATTTGAAACTTCATGCTCAGCTTCTGTTTGTCTTGAGCATACACAATTTGATACTTCATGTCCAGTTTCTCCTGTTCATTTTCTGTTTGTTCTGAGTTAACAAAATTTGATACTTCAGACTCTATTTTTGTTAGTTCTAAGCTTACAAAATTACACACTTCATGCTCTGTTTCTGTTTGTTCCGAGCTAACAAAATTTGACACTACATGCTCTATTTGTGTTTGTACTGAGCTTACAAAATTTGATACTTCATGTTCTGTTTGTGTTAGTTCTGAGCTTACAAACTTTGACACTTCATGCTCTGTCTCTGTTTGTTATGAGCTTACAAACATTTGATACTTCATTATCTGTTTCTGTTTGTTCTGAGCTAACAACACCAGATACTTGTTTCTTAGTTTCTGGTTTTTCTGAGCTAACAAATTTTGAACTTCATGTTCAGCCTCTGTTGTTCTGAGCCTACTATATTTGCTGAATGATATTTTGTGTTCTGAGCCGACTATATTTTGTAATTATTTTGTCTTTTCCAGGTTAAATGAGCTATGTTTAATTTTGATTTCAGGTTGATTTCAGCATGAAGTGCTTCTTGGAGCTATTGAATACTGGACTACGCGAAAAGTTGATATTTGGAGCAAAAAAAATTTGTGTTTTTGTTGACACTATACAAAAAACTGTATATTAGGAGCAACAATAAGTTGTATACTTTCAGTATTTGTAAAGTTTTTCATGTACCTGTGCGTTATTGAACATTGTATTACGTTGTAAAGTTTTTATTAAGTTTCAGTTTTTGTAAAGTGTCAGATGTCAAGAACATTTGTTACGTTGTAAAGTTTTTGTAAAGTATTACCTTACAATTCTATGAAGATCGAAATTCTTCCACATATTTAGTTCATTATTGTTTTGGTGTCATGATCGAAATTCTGTGATTGTTTTGGTGTATTACGCAGCATGAAGTATCAAATTTTGTAAGCTCAGAACTAACACAAACAGATCATGAAGTATCAAATTTTGTAAGCTCAGAACTAACACAAACAGATCATGAAGTATCAAATTTTGTAAGCTCAGAACTAACACAAACAGAGCATGAAGTATCAAATTTTGTAAGCTCAGAACTAACACAAACAGATCATGAAGTATCAAATTTTGTAAGCTCAGAACTAACACAAACATAGCATGAAGTATCAAATTTTGTAAGCTCAGAACTAACACAAACAGAGCATGAAGTATCAAATTTTGTAAGCTCAGAACTAACACAAACAGATCATGAAGTATCAAATTTTGTAAGGTCAGAACTAACACAAACAGAGCATGAAGTATCAAATTTTGTAAGGTCAGAACTAACACAAACAGAGCATGAAGTATCAAATTTTGTAAGCTCAGAACTAACACAAACAGATCATGAAGTATCAAATTTTGTAAGCTCAGAACTAACACAAACAGAGCATGAAGTATCAAATTTTGTAAGCTCAGAACTAACACAAACAGATCATGAAGTATCAAATTTTGTAAGCTCAGAACTAACACAAACAGATCATGAAGTATCAAATTTTGTTAGCTCAGAACAAACAAGAAACACAGCATGAAGTATCATATTTTGTAAGCTCAGAACAATCAGAGAAAGAGCATGAAGTATCAAATTTTGTATTCTCAGAACAAACAGAAACACATCATGAAGTATCCAATTTTGAGCGCTCAGAAAAAACAGAAACACAGCATGAAGTATCAAATTTTGTAAGCTCAGAACAATCAGAGACAGAGTATGAAGTAACAAATTTTGTAAGCTCAGAACTAACACAAACAGAGCATGAAGCATCAAATTTTGTATTCTCAGAACAAACAGAAACACATCATGAAGTATCCAATTTTCTTAGCTCAGAACAAACAAGAAACACAACATGAAGTATCATATTCTGTAAGCTCAGAACAATCAGAGACAGAGCATGAAGTATCAAATTTTGTATTCTCAGAACAAACAGAAACACATCATGAAGTATCCAATTTTGTTTGCTCAGAAAAAACATGATACAAACAGAGACAGAGCATGACACAGCAAATTTTGTTTCAACTATTTTCATTACAGTCCATACATTGGTTACACAATAAAGAATTCCATTTGTCGAAGACTGTTCTGAAGGTATCTCCGGTTCTTCGCTAACGACCTTCTTGTTCTTCCTCTTGAATTCCTGCACAAAATTATTCATCAAATAGAAAAAATGCAAGTACGTATGTGGTATGTTCCTGCAGAGTGTATGTTGAACATGGTTAAAACTTGTAGGCTCAGAACAAGTACAACAAAAAACGGAAAATTGTAGACTCAGATGCAAAAATCATGCCGGCTCAGAATAACACCACCATGAAGTATCAAAATTTGTAAACTCAGTACAAATGCATTTGAAAATGAAGTTGAAAATGGGTAAGCTCAGAACAACTTTTATTGAACAAAAGGGTGAAGTGCCAAATAATTTCAGCTTCCCAGCTCAAAACAAACCCAAATTGAACATGAAGTTCAACACCATCCAATAATCATGAATAAACAAAATCATGCATAAACTTTTCATCACTGCCGCATAATAAATCAAGTATAAGTGAGTCAAATGTGAAATTTTGAATTTGTCACTACGACTGCTTTATTAAGCCACGCCGACTAGCGTCCAAAAAAAATTCAAGCTGTATAAACTTTTCATCATTGTTTACTAACTTGGAATTATAAACTATAAACCAAATATTTTTACCAACTTTTCGGGTATAAATTTCTTATCGAGCATCTATTTTATTTCCATCATTATTTTACCTACACACAAAGAAGACATAACGGTTAATTTAATAAATGTGCTATAATGTATTAAAGAACAATAATGGCAGATATGGGTCAGAAATTATTTTAAATCATGTATGACACGTACCTTGCAAAATCCACAGAAATAAACCAACAAAGTTCATGCAATATTTGGAGCCTCCTCTGTTATGGGTTCCATTGTTGAAAAAGTAGTAGAAGCTTGTGACTCATTTATAGTAGAGCTACACGATTAATATTCACAAAATGAAGATAAGATTATATTATATATAACAAAAATAAACTATAAAGTTTGTATTTAAATACTAACCTTTCCTTTAAAGGACAAGTGCGACTGTCATGATTAACAAGCTTCTTGCACAAACAACACTTTCTTAGTAGTTTCGCAGCCTTCTCCAATGCTTTCTCCTTACCTCCTTTAATTCACTTCCCACTACCTTTGGTCTTTACAATATCTGGTACATGAATATGGACTGTTTTAGGTAGTGAAGTACTTGTTGCTTATTGTAATTCTTGGGGCATATCTTGTTGCAATTCTGCAACAACACCAACTAGTAATGTTTTAGCCTTCTGGCGCATCTCCTTTGATGAGCGAGCAATCCTCATCACTTTGTTGATTTCATTTGACAACTCCACCATGTCCAAATCTTGTGGACTACCGTAGCTACCAATGATTTCTTCACCAGCATCATCATATACAATCTCGGTAGTTACCGAAGCGGTCCACCTTTTTAAAATATAAGATTGAGGCAGGAAATCAACAAACTCATTCCTCAATACCACAAGGATGTGTCTATAAGGAATTCCCTCCACTTCAAATTTACTACAAGTGCAAGACCCAGCATTGTCCATTTTCTTATAGAACACATCTCTTGTTTTATCAGATTTTACTGACTTTCCCTTTCTCCTCACAATATAGTGTCGCACACTACCATCGTCAACTTTCATTAAAGAGGCGTAATTCAAGCTTTCAACTAATTCAGCTTGAAATACATGAAATTTCGCTCTAGTGTAGAGCTCAGACATTTGTGTCTCAATTTCAAAATCTGTTTGCAGCTTTGGTTTTGTATGAAGAGTGGTGTAGTCAGCTGCTAACTGATTTTGTCTTTGTTTCCTTATTGCCCTTTCAAACTTCGTGATAAATTCATGTAAAGAATTTTTGCTATTAACATACTTATCCACAAAAGCATTCATACTATCTAATCTCTGAGTTGTGCGAATTCCAGCAGTAAAAATATGCTTAGCATAAGCTGGTATCCACTTCTCACGAAGCTCATAAATGTCAGAAAGCCAAGGATTACCTGTTATTGTAATATGTATCAAGTACTAATACTACTAAAAAATGGTCAAACATTGCTATAATTTATTGAAACAAGTAATACCTGCAATTTGCACATTAGCGTTCATTACGTCATTCCATCTCATCTCAAACTCTTCTGGGGTCTCTGATTCCCAAATGCAACTATGGAATAGAATGCTAAAATCACTATTCAGGCCCGGACCACCAAGCTTATCGGGAAGCTTTTTAAGAATGTGCCACATGCAAAGCCTGTTGCTCGAACCAGAAAAACACATGCGGATTGCATTCTCCATTGCAGGATCTTGATCTGTAATGATAACTTTTGGTGGAGACACACCCATTGTTTCACCCCATTTTTCAAACAACCAAACAAAAGAGTCGGTGGTCTCTTTATTTATGAAAATCATACCAAAATTGATAGATTGACCATGGTGATTAACTCCAGTAAATGGAGCAAAAACCAACTTGTATTCATTGGTATCATATGTGGTATCAAAAATTAGCATTTCACCAAAATGCTTGTAAGCCTTCCTAGCAATTGCATCAACCCAAAACACATGAGTCAATTTGTTGTCTTCATCAACCTTGTAATGAAAACAGAAAGAAGGATTCATCTCTTTTTCCTCTTGCAAGTGCTCCAGCAATATATCAACATCATAAGCTCTCATCCCATCCTTCTCTCTTTGCAACGAATTCCTAATGTCTTTTCCAGTACAATTAATATTACTGAAACCTTCATTTTCTATTTCCATGAAGGACATAAACTCTGAAGTTCTTATGTTAGCCTCTTTGAAAGAACTAAGTAAACTTTTTTGCGCTTCGGAAACAGTTCTATTACATCTTAAAAATTGTTGCTTTCTAGGTGTAACACAAACATGGGTGTGCTCTTCAACAAACCTTCGGATTGACCATCTCTCGTCATCGTCCTTTTGTATTCGTATTTGAGCCATACACCCTTCTTTCGTCACAGCCCTTCTCCTTCTTTTGATCAAATTTGAAGAAGACGATTCTTCAATATTGGCAACATTCACACCAGCTGTATCTACCGGCTTACCTTGCTTTGAGTATACAAATTGTTGTGAATACCTCTCCTTCGTAGTAGTGTCAACCATTGTTGCAAACTTGTGTACTGAAAAACCAACTAATTTTGCATATCTTTTATAAAATTCATATCCTTCGTCTAATGTTGCAAATACTAAACCAACAAATAGTTTAGAAGCATCATCAACGTCCCTCCAACCGAACTGAACATCTTGGCTTAGTAATTCTTCATTTTCAACATCCATCCTTCATAGGAGAATGAGACAACAAACATTAAAAAAAAGCTACAACTTTAAATTAACACAAAGGAAAAAGTCTAACAGACTACATTCTAAAGCTACAAGTAATAAAGTCTTCATACTGAGAGGATATGAAACTTAGTGTTGGAAAAATTTAAGTACGTACAGATTTTGGACAGTTAAATATATTTTTTTTGGGAGAAACATCCATAGTTAAATGGCAAACAACCCTCATCTTCTTCCTCTAAAGTATTAGTACACGTACACAACATGCAAAGGATTTGACTTCCCAATTTTGATTTTATGGAATCGACAGGCATAAAAAAACCCCCCATTAACAAAACTATTAGCAGTGATTGAAGCAAATCTCAAAAGAAACAAAAACTAGGCTGCATATTACATGCATTATGTGTGCTTATATGCATGTGTCATGTCCACATCTCAAAATTCCATATACTAGTACGAATATTATTTGTTATTCTAAATGTACTAGTACGAATACTAGTACGAATATTATCAAAACATAATTTAAGGGCTAAAAATATAACAACAAACTAGAAGCATTTGTAAAGGAAATAAAATTTGAAAATGAGCTGAGAAATCGAAACCCTTATCGTTGTTTCGGTTTTCCGTCGGAGAGAGAGAACGAACTTGTGAGATCTCTTCTTTGGTGCTGAGACGATAAGGGAGATAGGGGCTGATCGATTATACCTCTTTTACCACTCAACAGATCTGAAGATAAGCGGCAGGAGAACACTTTATGATCGTGGAGTTGGGTTTACACAGGTGACGAAGAAAGAGAGCGGGAGAGAGAGCTCCACTTTGCTCTCTTCGATTAGGGTTTCGAAGAGAGGTGGATTAGGGTTTCGAAGATAGAGATCGGGGAGAGAGAGCGTGAAAAGAGAAGAGATAGGGATTAGGGTTTCGAAGAGAGCGGGACGATCTTCGAGAGCGGGAGAGAGAACGCGAGAAGATAAGAGCTGGGATTAGGGTTTCGATAGATAGAGAGCGGGAGAGAGGAGAGCGTGAGAAGATAAGAGATAGAGGGAAATTCGATTATACCCCTTTTACCCCTGATTCTATCTGAAGATAAGCGGCTGTCGATCTCAGCCGTCCGATCGCGATCAAGATCAATCGGATGGCTGAGATCTCCAGCTCCCGATAAGGATTCCAGCTTCCCAGCTCTTAATAGACTTACTCTATATATATATATATAATTATAATAAGTGTCAAAGAGTGAAAGTTTGAAAGAAAATTGTATATACTATTCATTTGAACTTCTATCATTTTTTAAACAAATTTTTTATATACAATTTGCTAGATGTTGTTGGTCTTCAATTTGCTATTGTTGTTGTTGTTCTTCGGGCGAGTTACTTCCACTTGTTGACGTGTTGACCCTGATTCCTTAAATCCTATCTTCAGTCTTTATCAAATCTTCCGTGCACACGAGCATCTCCAATGATTGGGGCTTCAAATGATTCCTATAATCTGTTAGAACTCTGACACTTGTAGAAAATGCACTTTCTGAAGCAATTGTAAAAACAGAAGGAGTTAGTAGATCTTTAACTAGATGTTTAAGCATATTATAAACATGTTCATATTCTTTCCACCATTGTAGCACATCAATCTTAGCACTAAAGCTCTCACTATCTTGTTGATTATACCAATTTAATTCATTAGGTTGATTAGTCCTAGATTTTTTTGATTGAATTTGAGCAACTAAATTTAAAATGGCATCGTCTAATTTACTCTTACCCTTACCTCTAAAAGTAGATGAAGAAGTAACTATACTAGAACTAGTTGTACAAGTTGTTCAATGTCATTTCAAAGAAAGCTAAAAATGTGTTACAATCAATTTTAGATTCATCTCCAAGCAAAGTAAAATATATTTCAATCAAACTCTTCATACACGCTAATTTAATATGTGGATCCATAACAGTAATAAGTAGATACAACATAGAAGGAAGACTAAAATACTTCAAAAATTTTAGTGTATGTAGGTTTAACAATATGACCAATGTACATCAGTCATTTCTTGAAAAGTTTGCATCATAGTAATTAGTGAAATAAAAATACTACTAGAAGTATAATCATAAGATTTTGAAAATTTTAAAGTTGCAGTTTTAAAAGGTTCTAAAAATCGTAACAAAGATTCGGCATAATACCATGATTTTTCATTAATTTGAAAAATTTTCATATTTTTGCAAGACAAAAATCATTTATACACGGTTTATATTGAGTAACAACATTTAATAAATCAAAAGTAGAGTTCCATCGGTGTTTAACATCCTTAAGAAATTTTATAAAATGTACACCTCTAAGCTTACACCATTCTTTAAATTCTTGAAGCATAGGGCCACTTAAAGCGATAAAATGTACACAATTTTTAAAGTTATGCACAAATGGTTCGACTATTTTCAATGCATCTTAAACACAAAAATTTAAAATATGACATGCACATCTAACATGAAAATTTTCTAAACATGGAGGAGCTAATTGTATTTTTAATGTACTAATCGAAGCATTGTTGTTTTTTTGATGTAAGCGGACAGAGTCAACCGACTCTAGCCAGATCAAAAAATATATTAATAATGCAGTAAAACTGTACAAGATGCTAATGAAAGGTTTTACAAGAAGTAAAACGAGGCACCAGCCGCCAAAAATGCTGGAAACAAATAAATACAGGAGACAAGCCTAACATAATTTCAATACAACAGGATAAGAAAAAATAAGCTAGTAGAAGAGACGGGCTGGACGGATAATGAAAACGCGCGAGAGACCCCTCAGCTCGAGCAGTCGTCGGCTCAGGAGACAGAGAAGCTTGCGCACAGACGGACCTGGGGTGAGATCCTATCACGAGTGAATCATCAGAACACCGGAACTCCAATCGAAGGATAGAAGAGCACCTGAAAGCATAAAGCACAGCCAAGGAAGGGAAAAAGCTACCGCAGTCTAAACCAAAATAAACTAGCGCCATAAGTCACTAAATAGGGACTTGGATGAAGCTACCAAGCCAGTCGAACTGAACAAAATTAGAGTCCTCTAAACGAGGGAGACAAAAGGAGCACTAAGAGATGAAAATAAGACAAAGACTAAAAATCTGGAAGAAAACCTAACATAACCACTCAGACATATAGTCAGTATGCCCCGAGAGAGCAATCGCATGATAAAGAAAGCCCAAGGAAAGCAACAACACAATCAGGAGTAGCACAATAATAAATCAACCACACAAAGAAGCACAGCACCTGGAGAAAGAGAAAGCGAAATGAAGCACAACACAGCAATCAACCACAGCCTCAACAAAACAAACAAGGAGAAACGCACGTAAGTATCGAAGCATTGTTGTTAGATACAGTATCAAAACTAATACAATTTTTTTTATCACGAATATAAAAGATATCACAAACTTCTAAGATACGATGTGCAATTACTAAACCACTATGAGGATACGGCAAAGCCGCAAATGATATGATCCGCTTTTAAATCATCCAATCACTATCAATCTAATGACAAGTTATGCCCATTATTGAAATATCTTTACAACTTTTCCAACAATCAGAAGATAACAATACTCTACAAGTTAAATTATACAAAAGTGCAATTAAATCGTCTCTCATTTCGTTGTAAAGTTTAAAATAATCGGATTTGAGTGTGTTTTTATGAATTCTTCTAAAATGTGGATTTAGTGCATTTTGGTTAAGTGCATCTACATTCCTACTCTCGGAATAGAAAAATGTAACTCCTCCTTAATAACTAGTTGGGTCATTTCCTATAGAACATTTTCGGGATCATATGGATGGCTATCTACATGTTCGGTCCTAAGGTAGATTTTTTGTTGGCCGGGTTGGTCTTGTAATAGATCCTTGTGTACATTTTGAATGTTTTGTTTAATTGCACTTGTTTTCTCACCCTTTCTCTATTTGTAACTCTTAGAACAAGTTGTACAAATCTTATGTCCTACACCCGGATTACCCTCTTCGAGGATATAGTCATAATATTTGTGTCAATCACTAGTTCCCCCCTATTTTTTCTACTATTAGTATGTTCGGTTTGTTGTGTTTGTGTGTCAACATCATGCATTTCTTCTTCTATGTCATATGGAGGGATATTGTGAGATTCTACCATAGGATTCGGTGTAAATTTGGGCTCTGTTTGTGGGACTATTGGAGGCCGACGTGAATATGTGAAAAAATAACAATTTATTGTCTTCTAATAGTATATGTGAAAAAATAAAAAACAATCTAGGAGAGATATGTTAAAAAATATATGTATATAAAACAATAGGAGGGTTGAGAGAGAGAGAAATGCAAAAAACCAATAAACAATTCGTAACAAAAAATTAGAACCATAAAAAAAATAAAGAGTTTAGAAGGTTGTGTGAATTTTGATACCGTACTCCGGAAATAATCGTATATAAATGAAAGAGAAAATAATTTTAGAAGTAGACGTAGTCGAATGAGAAGTTTAGTAGACGTAGTCACATAGTCGTAGAAAGAGAGAGACAGCTTCTTCGATGAGAGAGTTTATAGTAGACGGAGTTGAGAGTGTTGAATTGACTTGAATTCGATAATATCGAATTGTTCACTTATTTCTTGCTTGCTTCTTTGTTGAAATTTTTTGATTAAATTGAGTAGTAGTATTAGAGAGAGTAAGAAAGTAAGGTGTGAAAAAAATTAGATTGAAGTTAGGACGTTCTTATAGGCAAACCTAACATGGTATCAGAGCAAACCCTAATCCTTAATCCCTTCTTCCTCTTCTCTGCCTCCTGTCGGCGTTGCCCTCGCACTGCCACCGTCGACAATCCGCTCCCGCTCCCCTCCCATTCTCGTCCATGTCCCGTCGCAACCAAACCCCAATCCCGTCAACAACCCATCCCTCTTCTGCAAACCCTTATCCCTAATCCCATTGATCTCCCACTCCCGCCGCCATCCAAAACTCCCAACCTCAGCCTATTCCCCTCCCTAATCCCAAATCAAACCCCAAACCCTAATCCCTAATCTCCCTCTCCAAAAATCTACAAACCCTAATCCCTAATCCCGCCGCCTAAAAAAAAGAATGGTTGTCGTCGTCGTATCCGAAACCCAATATCTGATACCCCAAAACCCTCTACCCAAAACCTAAAACCGAAACCCAAAACTGAAACCCAAACCTGATACCCAAAATCCAAACCCAATACCCCAACACCTAAACCCCTCACCCTGTAACCCATACCCTAACCCGAAATCCAAACCCGAACCCACACCCAACCCGTCTCCAAAACAAAGGGTATATATATATAGAGAGAGAGAGAGAAAGGAAATCCTTTAGTTGAGCACTCCTTTCCATGAGCACTCTGTGAAGCCTCAGTTTCGTCAGTACCTTCCCGCCTCCACCGACTTCTAGCTTTCCTCTGTTAAGAATTGGACAAATTAGTCTGCCTTCGTTGAGGACACACTTCTGGGGCATTCCCTATGGGGACACATTGATGGATCCACCCCTCATCCCATGGATCCCAAAACTTCATATAGTGATGCCGCCAAGAGACTCATCCACACCTCCCAGGCCACTTGGGATGATCACGATCGTCGGGTAATCACCTTTATCATTTCCTCCGTCGATCGCACTCTTTGTGCTGATCTTCTTCGCGTTCGTCCTGTGGCAGCCCTTTGGCTCCGGTTGACTACCAAGTATGTTCAGGCTGGTGGAGCTCGTGAGTACCAACTCCTTGTTCAGTCAGTTCTTGATCAACAGGGTGATCGCACATTTAGGAGCATTACTGTAACCTTTGTTCCCGTTTATACGGATTTGTATTTATTTTCTTCGTATTCCTGAATTCTGATTTTCCAAACTATTCTTTTGAATCCAATTTCCTTCTTTTGAATATTTGATTATTTCATCTAGCCCAAACTCCTAATCCAATCTATAATTGTGTCTATTTATTTATTCTGTAAACCCAACTCATTCTTATTATTATTTGATCATTTGATTTTGTTTGTGAGTAGTTCAACTCCAAATCCAAACCAACATAGCGAATTCTTATTTCTAATTCATATTTATTGTTTTATTGAAGCCCAATGTTATTCATTTTGAAGCCAATCTATATCCTTTATATTTATTATTTATTGGAAGCCCAAACCAGTTTATTATTATTATTATTATTATTATTATTATTATTATTATTATAAAAGCCCAATTTTAGCCATCCTATAAATTGATTTGATTCTTTTGTTAAGCCCAACTCAAGCCCATACTCTAATACAATCCAACCCAGACTAATCCCAACCCACTCCTTGTATTAACTGCATACACCTCTCTACTAATTACCCATGATCTCCTTAACTACCCATAACCCCATTAATCACCCTACTAATTAATCTATTAGATACAACCCCACCTTCCCCACTCCTTCTCTTTCCCCGACTCCCCCCCCCCCTTTCATCTTCTTCTTCCTTCATCTTCCCCTCTGTCTCTTACCCGAACGCCACCTCCACCACCTTCTTCCTCACCTTGCTACCACCGAGCCCCGACCTCCACTTTGGCTCTCTGCCGCACCTCGCCATCACCACCTCCGCATCTCCATCATCTCCACCGCTCACTACTCCTGAAACTTGACCGCCGCCTCCTGCCATCGCCATCTTCTCCTCATCACAACCACCCTGCTTGCACCCTCAACCTCCTCCACCATAGAGCTCCCCATCACCATCGCCAGCATCGCTGCCTCCTTCTATTACCTCGCTGCTCTGCCTTCTCATCTCGATCTCCCTGCTGCCTCTTGCTCGAGCCATAACACCACGAGCAACGCCAGCTCCTTCTCGAGCCCCCTGATCACTACTGCTCATCGCCGAAACCCATAGAAGCTCCTCCTCCACCTGAACTCATCGCCTCCACCATCAACAGCCCCCTCCTTCGACTGCCGCTCTCCCCGCAACCATCGACAACCCCTCCTACTCACTTCCTCGACCTTGCTATTGCTGAACCCACCGTCCCCCTTGACAGACCCCCTTGCCTCGTCACCACCAGCAACTTTGACATCCATCCACGACACTACCACCTAGTCGACCTGTCGTAGCCCTCATCTCCATCCTGCTCCTCCACTCTGCCGAACACCCCATCGCTCTGCATTGTCCTCGCACCCTCGCGAGCCCCTGTCGCTCGACGTCAGCACCTCCGCACTCCGAACATCGTCGCAGTCGCGCTCCTCGCAGCCACTCCTCTCCCTACAGTGCCCCTCCGACACCTCGTGCCTCCACTTGGTGTCGAATCACCACGACCATGACCACCACAAGTTGCAGCCACAGTTGCCTTTTGTTGGTGTTGTTGGTTGCTGCCGTTCGCGCTGTGGTTGCTGCTGTCTCGTAGCACTCGTGCTCTCCTCCTCGCTCTGACCACCTATGTCCACCACCACAGCCCCTTGCTGCTCTCCTCAATGCCACCACGACAACCGGCAACCACTCCACCATTGTTGTCCTTCTTCTCACAGATGACTGCCACAGCAACCCCCTTGCTGTTGTTGTGTTCGCTCTTGCATGTGTCGCCTCCGCCTCTTGCTGTTGTCGCTGTCGCTCTACTGTGTGTTGCTGTTGTCCTTATGTATGTTGTTGCTGCTCTTGCTTGTGTGCCGTTGTTGCTGGTGTCTTCACTGTGGTCACTGTCATCTATTGCCATTGGTTGCATGTGCTGGGTTTGCACGTGCTGTGGTTGTTGCCCGTTGTGTGCATGTGTTGTCGTGTCCATTGTTTACATGTGTCTATTGTCTGTACGTGTGTTGCCATTGGGACTCTCGTCCCGTTATTCTTTCACATTCGAAGTCGTTATCTAACATGCATGTATCTTGTACACTTTATTGTTTCGTACAAGAAATTTAATTGACCTCTCGCAATTAGTAGTTATATTTGATGATCGTAATTGAACCTCGTTGCCGTCCATGTTCATGAAAAATGTCCTTTATAAGTTTCAACTGATTGAACCATCGTGTTATCATGCTTTACAATCTTTCCATGGTTAAACCAATCGTTATATATTGAACCGAATCAATCTATTTGCCTCTGTGATTTGATGCCCATCATAGGATTATAAATATCAATTTGTATGTTCCCGTCATGCTGTCTATCCTGATTTGTAGTTAGATTTTGACCTAGCTAATGTCCAAATTAATTAGAACTTTATGAATAAGAGTTGCAGCCCCCTGAGTCTAATTTTTAGAACTTCTGGCAGATCTGAAATCCGATGTGTAGTTTGCAAGATATACTATTTTTAGTGTTGTGACGTTTTTAATTCAAGATTACTATTTTGAAATGTATTTTCTCGAATAACTAATTTAAATATCATGCTAAAAGTATTATTAAGACCTAATATTTACTAGTATGTTATTAAACATGATTAAGAATTTATTTATGATTTTTATGAGATTTTTAAATAATTTTACAATCACTTTATACATATAAGAATTTGACCTCGGTCTGCTGCCTAAGCAGTAGATCAGTAAGAAACTGTCTGGTTGACATAGTTTCTGTTATTATAACATGTCATGTGAATATTCATTGGAACCGGCATGAAGTCTATTTTCTGGAACCTTTAATGGTACCTGATTCTCTTTCCTGTAGAAACGGGAAAGTGGGTTTTTATACATCAATGTATTGTTGTCCAGAATTGTAACTTCATGTCCTTAATTGTAAATATATTTATTTCTTACATTTAATTAATTAACTTGCATATCATGCATTGCATAGCCCTTGATACTCCTTGATCCCGTCATGATACCCGTTTCACTAGTTGCATTATTCATGTTGAGCATTGTAAAAGAATCACAAGCCGGGGTAATAAGGAAAAGACATAGTAGTGGGATATATAGGAGATTGTACTCGGCAGGGGGCCCGTGTTTTCCGTAATGATTATACATGATTATAACTTATTTGGAACTAAGTGCCACGTAAAACTAAGTGTCACGTCATGGGTGACGGGGACCACCTCTAGACTCCATTACATGAATACATGATTCCCGAGTACTTAACCCTGTATAATTCGTCATTAGAGTCTAAACGTTAATATGCCTGTATGCACCCGACCTGTGGTATGAGACGCAGGATTGCGTGCATTAGTTAGGATTTATAAAAGATTGCTAGACTTGAGATTAATACTGAACATATGCATGATTCATGATTCCAGTTACATGATACCTGTTTACAAGTTTACATGTTACTTATTACAAGTTTGCATGATTCATGTTTACAAGATTACATGATTCCTATTTATAAGATTCCTGTTACACGACATGTTTCCCGTTACATGATTCCTTGTTCCCGATTAGTAACATTTTGAGACTTGTTCTATTTCTCACTTGCATTTCACTTGATCATGATGTATTACAATTACATTATCAGTTCTTATTGCTTTTCCTGTTATACCTATTTCTTGTTCCTATTTGCTTGTTACTACTTGCGGCCCGTAGCTTGCTCTAACGGGTACATCATCCATCTTTCTTTTGAGTTATGTTATACACGTACAGACGATGAGTTATTGAAAGAACTCGTCGAACTGTTACCGCATTGTATATTCTCGGGCTATTTAGTAAGTTCTTGTATCCCAGATATATTGTTCTATGCCCTAGAGACCAGTTATGTATTGACATTACTATTTTACATTGTATCATGATATTTATTTCATATATGAGGTATTTCATTTATTGTGTTGTTTATTGTGATTAAATCAACATAATAAAGTCCTTAGAATAGTAGGTTCAATACCATGAGATATCAAGGGCATTACTTGATTGTGAGATCCTATTGGTTGCACCCAAAACACTATTCTTAAATGTCCCTAGTCAAGTATTACTGTGAATTAGGACAATAATAATACATAAAGACTAGTATGTGCGTAAACTGATGACCATATCTCACAGGTCATGGATATGAGATATTAAGTCTTTACATGGATACATATTAGAGTAATAATGTATTGGACTGACCCACCATGAGAACGTTGCATGGATCGTTACGTGAGTGTCATAAGCGGTTCTCACAGTGACCATGGTATATGTAGTCCTTTGACTTGAAGTCACTGCAGTTTCTTATATGAGAAGTTATATGTTTTAATGTCGTCAAACGTTGCCTGTAATAAGGTGATTATAAAGTCGACTATTGGATATACTACAAATCATGCAGAGGGATGTGAGTGACTAAGATAGGATTTGTCCCTCTTACATAACAGGAGCGATATCTATGGACCCCTTAATTGAGTGAGCCTACAAAATGCATGACCATGCTCAAATGAGTCAATATGAGATATTGAGTTCATTTGTTTTAGTAAGTCTACTCGGATATCAAGAAACCAAAGATTGAACTATACAAGGGTGACATGCTCTATGCCTTGTGGTCAATTCAGATATCTGGACAAAGGGACTAGACTACATGGTAACATTGGTCACAAATAGTTTATGTCTAATCACTGACATTCCCGTTACTTGAGTAGCAGTGATGTATTGCTAGATACCGCTCACTGTTTATAATACTAGAATATGATTTTAGTATTACTGTCAACGTAACGAGAACCTATAGGGTCACACTTAGAATGGATCAAAATTGGAATTTAAATTCATAAGATGAATTTAATTGGGGATCCAAGTAAGTAATGGACTCCTGACATTGGTTGGACATTTAGTTAGATTAAATGAGCTGACTAAAGTTAAAAGATCCACACACGAATCTGAACCAGATCAGATTGTGAGTCCAACAGCCTCATTACTCTATTAGGGTTGATTTTCTGCAGCTATATATATGATACGTATTGTGGAAAAGTGTTACATGAGAAAAACCTAGCCGTCACAAAAATTGTGAGAGAGAGAGATCGTGAGGAACATCCCTTTTTTGCAGCTAGCACCGCGGCGTAAGGAAAGACTTGATTTGATCCATTCATGTACCGTAGAGGCACAACAATATTACAGTGTTGTGATCGACATTAACTGGAGACAGCAGATCCATCTTCAAGGTATAACTCCTAAACATGATTTATGATTTTCGCATGGATCCATGGCTAGGTTTCGATATTTCTTTGTAATTTTTCCGTTGTGTATTTGATCTGAGACTACCATCGAAACCTAACAAGATATTGGTTATTGTATTATATTCTTGTTTATGTGATTATTATTATACCGTTGAGCTTGCTAGCATTGTACAGCTTATGGATGATATGAGTTGGCATACTTATACCATTCGCTGGGCCTTAGTTACGTGCCTGTGTTCCCATATAATAGGAAGCGAGGTGTGATAATTACACATTCATGCACAACATTTGAAGCAAATTATAGCAGTTAGAGGATGATGATGCTAATCACTTGCGACCATCAACAGTTTCTGTTCTTTATAATGGGCCTTCGACCTATGCACCAGTCCTTATGTAGAAAAATGATACATCGAGACCCGGTTCCCAGTCTTGAGGCTAAAATTTTTACTCTTGTTGCTGAGGAAACAGACTACGTGCGCTCCCGACTCTTGACTCTACCCCGACAGCAAGTAGTGAGAGTGTTCTTGCAGTCACCCCTCATGCCACTTCCTCTAGCGGGCTCTGCAACAGTCCCATGCCTCCTCCTCCTGACTGTCGCAGCATGCTTCCGACTGATCGCCTCAATCACCTTTGCACTATTTGCAAATAGATTGGCCACTTCAAGCCCGCCTGTCGTCTTCAATTTTATAACTATTGTTGAAGGATGGTCATTATGATATTGATTACTTTGTCCAGCATCCAGAACTTCTAGTTCAGGCCCGACAACGGAGGAAGCAATAGTTTTTACCTCCTCTCTGTAGTCCTTCCCTTACGCCTTGTGCCATGGCCGTTACTCTAGTATTGCCATCTCCTGCTGATTATGCCAACCTTCAGCATCGCCTCGCTCAGCTGGAACTTCAGACCTCAAGTCAGTCTACCACTGTTGGCTCATCGGCTCATGCTTTCTCTGTTACTCCTGGTATGAATTTTTTCTAACTTTTAGATTATGGTGCATCATATCATCTTACTAGTGATTATACACTACTTACCACTAGGCATTGCACTTCCCTCTCACTCTCCATTACTATACACTCATGCTCTATTAGCTCTCCCACTCTCACATTACCTTTTGTCCTTTATACTCCTCATTTATCCAAGAACCTTATTTCCATTAGTGCTCTGTGCGATAGTGGTCTTACTGTAACATTCGATTTCGGCTGTTCTATGCAGGATCCACATACTGGACAAGCGATTGGGCGTGCTAGCTGACACGATCGTCTATATCCTCTAGATTTTATTCATGAACATGTTCTCGTTCTAGTTTTGTTAGTGTTTTGTCATCTGATGTTGATATGTGGCACAAATATGTATGTCATTTTAGTGAGTCTCGCCTAAAGAGTTTAGCCCGTAGTGGTGGTCTTGGTCATCTTTCTTTTACACATTTGTCCGTTTGTCAGGGTAGTAAGTTGGCTAAACACTTAGACCTTCCTTCTAATAATAAAAGCATTTCTCAGTCCACTCATGCTTTTCACCTTGTTCATTCTGACATATGGGGACCTTTTTTTTGTACCTTCTAGTAAATGCTAGCTCTATTATGTTATCTTCATAGAATGCCTTCACTCGCACACATGGGTGTACCTTATGCGGAAACGAACTGAGATTCATGCCATTTTTCAGACATTTATGGCCATGATCATACTCAGTTCGGTGTGAGCATCAATGGTTTTCACTCCGCTGGTGATCGTGAGTACACTTCCACTACTATGTGATCGATTCTTCAGTCCCATTATACCATTTTCTAGCAGTCATGTCCTCACACACATGAACAGAATGGTGTAGCTGAACGCAAACATCATCACATTTTTTAGAATACTCACGCTCTTCTACTCTCTTCCTTTATTCTCGGTACCTTCTGGGCTGAAGTTGTTCTCACTTCTTCCAGCATCGTTAATATTACTCTCTCGTCTACTCTATCTGGTAAGACGCCACATGAGGTGCTTCCCCAATCTCCACCGGATTACAGTATGCTCCGTAGGTGCACCTATTACATCCTTCTCCATCCCAATGAATGCACGAAGCTGACCCCCGGGCCGCTAAGTGTGTTCTCCTAGGAATTAGTTTTGAGCACAGGGGCTTGTATGCGATGATCCCTTGGAGCATCGTATCCATATCTTCCTTCATGTCTCCTTTGTTGAAGACTCCCCTACTACTTGTCATCCCCTTAGGATGTTCATTTTCTTGATTTCCCAGTTTCTTTGCCTACCTCACTGGATACATCTTCATGAGTTTCTGTCAATCCCAACCCTCTGGCTCCACTCTCATATCATACAGATAATATGATTCACGTCACTCCTATAGAGGTTCCTCCTACACCACGTGGATCACCACCTCCACAGGCACCCACACCACCTTCATCACCTTCTGCATCACCACCTTCACCAGCACCTACACAACCTAACACACTTCCATAGCCTTTACATCCACCAGCGGTCCGCCACTCTATCCGTTCCACTACTGGTATCCCACCTGCACCTTTTACACCAGATGCAACTAGTCTTTCTGACCAGTTTGGCTTTGCCACACTAGCATCTTACTCACCATAGTTCCATCCATAACTCACAGCCATATACTCCACTCGTGAGCCCAGGTCTTATTAGGAAGCTATCACAGAGGAGTTTTGTGCATTTGAACATACTGTCGCTTGAGATGTTGTTTCGCTACCAGATGGAGTCGAGCCTGTTAGCTGCAAGTGGATCTTCAAGGTCAAATATCTACCTGATGGCTCCATTGAGCGATACAAGGCTCTTCTAGTTTCCAGAGGTTTTACTCAGAAGTATGGCATTAATTATGATGGGACTTTTGCTCTAGTTTCCCAGATGACCATAGTTTGCACTCTTCTTGCCATTGCTGCCATCCGTCATTGACCGTTATACTAAATGGACGTGAAGAATGCATTTGTTCATGGTACCTTATCTGAGATTGTTTACATGCAGCCTCCTCTTGGCCTCACCACATCTCATCGTCATGTTTGATGTCTACACCGAGCTATTTATGTATGAAACGGACTCCTCGAGCCTGGTTTGAGTACTTTCAACATGTTATTATACAAGCAGGTTTCAGTCAGAGCTCACAGGATCACTGTATATTTATGAGTTCATCATCAAAAGGGAGGGTACTTCTACTACTGTATATGGATGATATGATTATTATTGAGGATGGCTCCGCAAGCATTGCATCCACTCAGAGATACCTTTGCCAGCAGTTTCATATGAAGGATCTTGGCAGACTACATTATTTTCTGGGTTTAGAGATTGCTCAGGGCTATCGGGGATACTCATTTCTTAGCAGACATTATTTCGCTGCATGTCTTTTTGACAGTTGATTAGATGATAATCTCTTAGAGCTTCACGTGAAAATTCGTCCCACCGATGGTGAGCTCCTCCCCAATCCCACTAGATACAAACAGATTGTTGGACAGCTTGTGTAACACCCCGTGATTTTCAAAAAAATAATAATAATAAAAATAATAGTGTATATATAAATAGATTATATATGTGAGTTGGCTGATGATATATTTGAAATGGTGTAAAAGGGTTTAAATAGGAGTTATATGGTGAATTATTTAAAAAGGATGGTGGGGGCCCACGTGATTACAAACAGCATAGGTGTTGTGTGCTCCTGTTGACTTTGTCAATGCCTCAGTAACGTGGGCATTGTCACGGAAGTTAGTAGGAGAGGTGAGTAAAAAGGTCCCACATCGGAAGTTTAATAGAATAAAATAATATATAAATAACAAAGCCTATGATCAAGAGTCACCAAATCGGTTAACCAACTTTTGAAAGGCAGCTTGTGGTGGGCAGTTGTACTACATAGTATCTAATTTGTCTTATAAATTGTATAAATTGTCCGAGCTAGGGGTCGGGGTGTTACAAATGATATCAGAACCAACTTTCGATACCGAGTCTAGGCATGTCTACATAGTCAGTGGTGGATCTCCGTGGCTATAGACCCAGTCGGCGGTGGATCTCCGTGACTGTGGTTGCTTGTTATGATTAGTCTGATGGTGGACTCCGGGACTATATACCCAGTCGGCGGTGGATCTTCGTGACTGTGGTTGCCCAGGGAGGGTGGATAGAAAAAGCAGATGCTCCACATCAGCTAGAAAGGAGATCCTACACTAGATTGTGCATGCCCGTGCTCAGCGAGAACGCTGATTTCTAAATGGGGGTGTGTGTAACACCCCGTGATTTTCAAAAAAAAATAATAAAAATAATAGTATATATATATTATATATGTGAGTTGGCTGATGATATATTTGAAATGGTGTAAAAGGGTTTAAATAGGAGTAATATGGTGAATTGTTTAAAAAGGATGGTAGGGGCCCACGTGATTACAAACAGCATAGGTGATGTGTGCTCCTATTGACTTCGTCAATGCCTCAGTGACGTGGCATTGTCACGGAAGTTAGTAGGAGAGGTGAGTAAAAAGGTCCCACATTCGAAGTTTAATAGAATAAAATAATATATATATAACAAAGCCTATGATCAAGAGTCACCAAATCGGTTAACCAACTTTTGAGAGGCAGCCTGTGGTGGGCAGTTGTACTACATAGTATCTAATTTGTCTTATAAATTGTATAAATTGTCTGAGCTAGGGGCCGGGGCGTTACAGCTTGTTTATCTATACATGAACCGACCCGATATCGCTTAGTGCATATTTCGATTCAGATTGGACATGGGATCCTACTATTAGATGGTTTGCCACAAGTTTCTGTCTCTTTCTTGGTGATTCGGTGATCTTATGGCGAAGCAAGAAACATGTAGTTGTTGCATGTTCTTCAACAAAGACCGAGTATAAAGCGATGACAACCACTACTAGAGAGATTGTTCATGTTCGGAGACTATTATCAGATATGGGTGTCACCGTTACAGAAGCTACTCCTCTTTATTGTGACAACCAGAGTGCTATGCATATTGCAAACAACCTAGTCTTTATGAGTGGACAAAGCACGTAGAGATTTATTGTCATTTCGTACGTGAGCGTTTTGAGGCAGGGACCATTTCACTTCATGCTGTGATTCAAAGCAGATAGCCAACTTATTCAAGAAAATCCCACACTGTCGAGAGATTTTGATACTTAGTGGGCAAACTCACACTGATTGATCCACCGTGAGTTTGAGATGGGTGTTAGATGTATATTAGATGCATGACTGAGATTGTACTTGTATCCTATATATACTGCCTTAGTGCCCAATACTATTTAATTCATATTTTCTCTCCATCTCTCTGTTAGCCTAACAATTTTCATTTATTACTCTTGAATAGTTAGGTAATGTTAATTCCAAAAGTACAATGTTTTTCTTTTAATTTTTTGTGCATTGAATGTGTCAATGCATCTAGTGTTCTGATAATGCAACCCCATAGTGTAGCCCCACACTAGATTTAAGATAAATGCTACACATACATGAGATTCTATCCCAAACATACATAGGGCCAGGGCCAGCCCCCCAAAGGCCTCCGATTTTTTTTGCAATTTTAGGGGCCCCCAAAAAAATTTCCCCTTGTATTTTGCAAGTAAAGTTTTTTTAGGGGCCCCAAATTTAACTTTTTGGGCTTTTGTTTTTAAAATTAGTACTTGGACCGGTTTATTTTAGTTGGGCTTGGATTTGTATGGAGATTTTTTCCCTCAAATCCCTAAATCTCCATCTATTTCTTCATATATATATCTTGTTTTAAGAATTGTGGCAAAAAAAAAACAAAAAAAAAATTAACAAATTCTTTAAAAATAAAATTTATATGGGGGATCCATTTCGGGAGTTCGCCTCGGGCCCCCGTAAACTAAGGGCCGGCCCTGCATAGGATTTGTCTTTTAGTGATTGGTGGGTCCATTAATTACTAAAAGAAAAATGGGTAAGACTCAATAATCACTAAAAGACAAGTCCCATATAAGTTTGGGGTAGAACCTCATGTATGTGTAGCATTTCTCTATATTTAATTGCTTCCTCAGAGAGGGATTAAAATGATGAAGTGGTTTGAAGAATGATGTTTATGTTACTTGATTTTATTATCAATTCTTTGAGTATATCAGACCTTGCTCCTTAATCTGATTTTTCCCTGTGATTCCACGTACAAGCACATACAAATATTGATCTTTACTCATTTTTATTAGAGTGGGAGATATATCATTAGGTTGATTTAAGAAAAAGTATATTTTCCGTGCATAGACTTAGTTTAACTGAATTGAATTGGTCACAGTTTCTTCCTGGCTGGAATCTTCTTTATGATTCCAGGTTCAGATTAGCTAAATGATTATATCCTGATTACATTGTTTTGTATCTGCAGTGTGTTTGTTTATTATACCATTTTCTTAATCATAATTTTTTTCACACTTAGCAGCATCCTTAAGGAGAAAAAAAGGGACATCTAAATTGTGCTATAATTTCAATAGTATGGATCAGGAAGATATTTGTAGTTGGGTTTATGTTTTGCATACTAGCTAGGTTCGATGTGAAGAAAAGACGGTGAAGCGAAAAGAGGTTCGAAGCAAATATTGAAGCAAAAAGAGTTGTTGTGCAGGTGTATTAGGCTGAGTATCAGTGTATGGTCAACTGCAAAATAGGGCAGTCGACCGCAACCAGCAACAGCGGCAATGACAGTTTGGGTCAGGTTCTGGGTGAATCAAGTTGAGCCCAACTTCCTCTCCCCAAGTTAGATCGTATATCTCCTATTGTGTGACTTTCTCTTCAAGGTATATCAGACAGTTATTGTATCAAGACTACAACCTAGAATTTTCCTAGATTTCTATATATCATTGTAATGGCCTCCTTTGTGAGGTAATACTTCATTGGAGAGTTTTCCATTGTAAATAACAAGTATCTTCTAATGAGGCTTGAGAGATAGATATGCTCTTGGTGAGACTGGTTCTATCTCTTGTATCTTCTCTAGTTGAATAATATCTCGGTTATTTCTCCCCCGTGTTAGGTTTGTTCGAACCGGGATAAAATTGTTTGCTTTGGGTGCTTTGTTTGGTCTACTTGCTTGTTTGTTCCTTGTGATCGGTTATCGCCTTTCTACAATCACTTCAGCTGCAAGGTGAATTTTAACAACTAGTATCAGAACAAATGTTGTTGGAGTTCCTTGGTGAAGATGACAGATCAGGGTTTCACAAAGATTAAGCAGTTCGATAGCAATATCAACTTAATCTCTAGAAGGTGGACATGTACGACGTACTGATTCAAAAAGTTTTGTATCTAGCCCTAGAAGGAGAAAAAGGGAAGCCATCTGACATGAAGCAGGAGAGGTGTGATGAGATTTGTTTGAAAACCTTGAGTTTAATTCGGTTGTCATTGTCAGATGATGTCAAGTGTGACTTCCTTGAGGAGAAAAGCGTGGCAAGTCAGTGGGCGAGACTCAAAACTGACTGCTCGGAATCGTCGTTACTGGATTGGATGCACTGGAAGAGAAAACTATTTCGTATCTTAATGAAGGAAGGTACCGCTTTTCAAGATCATTTAGTGGAATTCAATAAGGTATTATCTGAATTAAGGGCGATAAATGCATATGATCTAAGCGAAAAGGATAAAACTTTCAAGTTGATATATTCACTACCAGACTCATACGAGCATTTGATAACCACCATGCTACACGAAAAAATCTGCCAAGGAGACGTTTTTGCTAGCCTGTGTAATCAAGGACTTGAAGGAGGATGCACTTAGGAAGGATAATCAAAAATCATTGTCTACTTCTATGAGTTTTATAGCGGTGATGGTACTTCAATTGGAGGGAATAATGCGCATAAAGGTGTGGTCTGTTGCCATCATTGCAGAGAGACTAAGCATTACAAGAGAGATTGTCACAAGTTGTTGAATCACAAGGGTGCCAACATAGTCAGTACTGCTGAATCAGATGATAACTTAGACTGTAGATGTGGATTCTGGCTGGTTTCTTGATTCAGGTAGTTCTTCCCATATTTGCTTTGAGAGGGTGATGTTTTCTACTTCCAAGTCTATGAGTGTGAGAACGGGGACTAGTGAAATTTGTGACGTAGTGGGTGAGGGAACGATTGAGTTGGAGATATCATAAGGAAAGAGGTTCACATTAAAGAAGTCATGCATATTTCGTTGCTAAAAAAGAATCTAATATTATTGGGAACTCTGGAAACATGGGGTGCATATACATAGCTCGAGGTGGAATTGTATCGGCTTGGGAAGGTCATCGTAAAGTGATTAAAGGAAGGAAGGGTATTCATCATAACATTTACAAGCTTTGTGGGAAGAAGGGTATTCATCATAACATTTACAATCTTTGTGGGAACGGAAAATCTAAGTGTTTCAATGTCCTACGTTCTTAAAGCAGTATTTAGTTTGCCGCCATTAGAATCATCGAAGCGAGATAACAATGTTCGAATATCATTGGAGGTGGAGAATGCTACGGGGTAGGTGGAGTTCGTGGGGATGGTAGCGCCTTCGTGTTGACGCCTACTAGGATATGCCCTTGAAGGAAGCATACAATTGGAGAAATAACAGGTGGATGTAAATTTGACTAGCAAAATAAGCCACTGCACCGGGTTGTTTACAAGAGGAGAAAGAATCTAGAGGCAATTCATACAGGTGTGGAATCATGTGTATGAAATCAAAGGTTGAGATTATTGGGTTTATGTCTTACATATTAGGTTCGATTTTAAGAGAAGATGGTGAAGCGAGAAGAGATTCGAAACAAATATTGGAGCAAGAAGAGTTGATGTGCAAGTGTATCAGGCTGGGTATGAGGTTACGGTTGACTACAATATAGGGGCAGTCAACTGCAACCATCAGGTCAGCTTTCTGGATGCTTTCGAGTCTAAAGCAGTCGACTGCCACTTTCGCCAGTCGATCACAACTAGCGTAACAGCAGTTTGGGTCGGGGTCTGGATGAATCAAGTTGAGCCCAACTTCCTCTCCAAATAGATTGTACGGATCCAATCGTGTGGGTTTCTCTTCATGGTATATCGGACCATTATTGTATCAAGACTATAACTTAAGATTTCTCTATATCTCTATATATATCATTGTAATGACCTCTTTTGTGAGGTTGCACTTTATCTGAGAGTTTTCCATTGTAAACAAAAAGTATCTAGTAGTTAGGCTTGAGAGATAGGTTCTTGGTGAGAGTGATTGTAACTCTTGTAACTTCTCTAGTTGAATAATATCTCGATTATTTCTCTTCTGAATTATGTTCGTCCGAACCGGGACAAAATTGTGTACTTTGTGTGCTTGGTTTAGTCTACTTGCTTGTTTATTCGTTGTGATCGGTTATCGCCTCTCTACAACCACTTAAGCTGCGGGCTAAATTCCTAACATTTGTGGGCTAAATTGTTGACTCTTAGTTTGATGTGCACAAAACGTGTCTATAAATACTAATAAGTTTAAATTGAGCTGTTCAGATTTTCAGGATCAAATAATATAAATAAGAGATCCAAGAGAGATTCAAGACTATTAACAGAAGGAAAATAATAAAGAAAGATTGCAAAATCAAGCAAAAGAAGAAGATATTCAAAAAGAGCACATGATTGATTAGTATCCAAGAAAGTTATCAAGACCAGTTGCTATCATTCTATATTTGTGAGATTTTATCTGTATTTAATTGATTGGTGATTGATTAGTTTTTGGTAAGAATATAAAGTGGATTCGTTATGAACAGCGCGATAATGGTCGACCGCACCTCATGACGGTTAACCGCATCGCAGTCGACTGCACTTCACAGTTACATAAGAAGCAGTCGACCCTTCATCTCTCAACTTTACGTTAGAGATATGAATGTTCGAATGCACCGTAATTGCGGTCGACCGAACTTTGCACTGTTAACATTTTTGGAATGTATCATTTCTATTTTTGATCGATACACTTCCCAGTCTATATATTTGGATGAGCCCACTGTGTATTCTTAACCTATTACTTCTGAGAAAAATCTTCTGAACTAATCTTCCAACAATCAACCCGAGTGTGTGTGATAACTATTTGTATTCTTCGGTCAGGATCATTAAAGATCTTGAGCTTTTTCTTTTTCTTCCACTACGGTGAAACTGACGGGACTTGTGTTAGAAGTCCTGTGGGTGTAATAGGTCTCTCGACCTAAATTCGAGAATCACTGTACAAGGGTTTGAGTATAGTGGAATGCTTATGGCAGAGAAGTGCTACACGTAGGAGGTGTGGACATAGACCAGGGGGTCGAACCACATTATATCGCTGCGTCACTTGTGCTATCTGTGTTTGCTCTTCTTATCTCTTTTTATTTACTATGCACTTTACTTTAATTGTTTTTAATTCCGCACAATCACCCTATTCACCCCCCTCCCCCCAGGGTGATTTACAGTGGTATCAGAACGAGGTGCTTATCAAAAGCTTAAGCAAAAGGTCCAATGGCCAAAATTCCTTCTCCCGAAAACTTGTACTCATCGGAGCCATTCGTCTCTAATGGGACAAGTCTTACACGCTCACCATATTTTGATGAAAAATGCTATGATGTTTGGAAAGTTCGTATGTCTCATTTTCTACAGATGCTTGGAGAAGAAATGTGGAATGTATGCATTAATAAAATAGATATTCCGGTCAGCGACGGAAAGACAGTCTTCACAAAAGCAGAGCTAGCACTTAAGACCGCAAATTCCAAAGCTATGACGGCTCTCTATGCAGGGTTGAATAATGAAGAATTAATGCGATGCGGGCGAAACTGCAAGACAACATATGAGATCTGGAACAACATGCTGAAACGGCATGAGGGAACCGCCTCTAAGGTAAAAGCTAAAGTAAATCTATGTTTTTATAAGTTTGATGTGTTTCGTATGTTGCCAGGAGAAAATGTAGATCAAATGCTCGCCCGCTTCGATATCATTGCACACGAGCTTGAAAGCTTAGGTAAGGGGTTGGATGATGACCGAAAGGTCGAAAAACTCATAAGCTGTCTCACGTCCGAGTGGGATGTAAAAGCTACTACAATTAGGGAAACCCTTGAGGAAAAGGGATTCGATTACTATACATTCCAAGGAAAGCTGAAGACATACGAGATAGAGATGACAGAAACTAAAAGATACAGACAGAATATCGGGATTGAAACAAAAACCGAAGAGAGGACATTGCCCTAAAAGCAGAGAAATCACATTCATCAAAATCAGAATCAGACCATGAAGAATCAGACGAAGATTTCATACGGCTAACTAAACAATTCTGTAAGCATCTCAAATGCAAAAAGTACAACAGGTCACAAGGAGAAAGAGACAACGACAAAAATGATGTGTGCTACAAATGCAACAAGCCAGGAGATATTTGCCCAAACTGTCCCCTATCGAAAGGTAGGAACAAAGATTATCATTACTCCAATTCAGGATTAAGAAAGAAGGCATTGAAGGCAACGTGGCTAGACTCAGATTCAAGTGAAGATGAGAAATATCACAACAATGTCGGTTTCATGGCTCTTGGGAATTGTGAGGTGCAATCACCATCTCAACCAGAGGTAATCGAAGAACCCACTTATGATGAGTTAGTAAATATGTGTAATGGATTAAAAGATAATGCTAAGAAATTGAGTCGTGAACTAAGACAATATAAACAAATTTCAAATGAATCTCATGACTCGTGCATCGCTAAAAATCAAAAACTGAAAAATAAAAATTCCATGATCATGGAAAAATTCGAGTCATTTAGAAAAGATCATGATGTATTGCTAGAGGAAATGAACTTTTAAAACAACAAATTCAAGAATCCTTAGCAACACATGATGAACACTTGGAAAAATTCGAGTCAGTTAGAAAAGATCATGATGTATTGCTAGAGGAAATGAACTTTTAAAACAACAAATTCAAGAATCCTTAGCAACACATGATGAACACTTGAGAGAAATTCATGAGAAATCTGTTTATATTGCTAAGCTCACTGATGATTTAAAAGAATGTAAAAGAAAATTTGATGAGGTAGTGGAAGGTTGTAACGAAGCTCTTGAGCAAAATAGAATACTTGATGCTACCCTAGACACTCTTCGTTGGAACACTAAAGACAATGAGATGATTAGGAAAAGACTTTGTAAAAGAGTAATCGAGTTCGAGAAAATTGTTGAAAAATATGAAGGGCCCGGTTACCTTATTACAAAGAATTCAAGATCTTATCATGATAATCGAGGACTCGGTTACAATGAGCCAATACAACATCAAAAATCTAAGCAATCTTGTTATACACATATGCATAGCCACCAAAATAGTTACAAACCAACACACAATTATGCATATGTGCATGATCCAAAGCATAATCGCATTACTTGTCACTATTGTTGTAGATTAGGACTAATTGTGCTTTAAAAAAGAATACTAACTTCGTTTGAATAAAGAAGAATACAAGTGCAGGAACAATACCTACTTGGATACATACTAATCTTAATGTAGGTATATCAATGCACTTCACCTAAAGATCGGTAGCACATTGATAGTGGATGCCTAAAGCTCATGATGGATGAAACAACACTTTTGCATCACTATCAAGAAAAGAAAAGGAAAGATCATATTTTTTTTTAAGGTAAAACAATTTTAGTTTAATTCTTTGTCTGGTAAGCAAATTTAAACTCATTTAATTCTCAACTTGCTCATATTTTTACTAAGCCTTTAGATGAAAAACGATTTTATTTCTTGAAAAGAGAATTGAATGCTATTGATATTTCTGCTTAAAATTGGGTTTCGGTCGACTGGACGGTCGACTGTACGACTAAGAAGGTGTACAGTCGACCGGCATGCTCTCAATCTTCGTTTTTGTTTTTCGCGAGCTTTTCAAAAATTGAACTTCAGTATTTGCGGTCAACCATAGAGTCGACCAGTTCGCTCTCTGTCTTTTTTCCATCAACAGTTTCATCTTTACAAGATGTGTGGTCGACCGTACGGTCGACCGGTTTGCGCTCGGGTTAATTTTTGACTTGTATGCTTCATTGGTGTTGCGGTCGACCATGCGGTCGACCGTGCGGTCGACCGGTTCTTTTTCTTGGTTGCTTGAACTCTCTATTTATCTTTTTTATACTATAGGTTTCTTGATATTCATTATTCACTTCTTCTTCTGTTTTATGCCTCACATCTGTATTGGAAAATCTCAAATCTATGATACCATGAAGAGCTCTCCCTGTATATCAAAGAGTTTCACTATCAACGATATCATGTAAGTAGATTTTTCCTCCGTTTTCAAAATTATTATATTTCTCAATACTCATCTCATGTTTTTGTTTCGCTTAATGAATGTTCTTCTCATTTACAAATTGCTTTTGGAGGAGTATGTTCTCCACGTCTCTTTTGTCCCTTATTGGTGTGTTCCAAAAAGGGAGAGAATATTTTTATGAATCTTATGAATGCTTTTTACACTGAAAGTAAATATTTTTTTCTATCTTCTATGGAGTATTGAATTAAGGGGGAGTATTTGTATTTACAAATCTCTCTTAAAAGCTCTTAAAAGCTTTTTACCTATGAAAATTTGTGCTACAGGAAGGACTAAACTCAGGGGGAGTATTTGTATGCCTAATTGTTTAATTTTTATTTTCAATATTCAAAAGCATGTTTTGTTCACACAAAAAGGGGGAGATTGATGACTCTTAGTTTGGTGTGCACAAAACGTGTCTATAAATACTAATAAGTTTAAATTGAGTTGTTCAGATTTTCAGGATCAAATAATATCAATAAGAGATCCAAGAGAGATTCAAGAATATTCAAAGAATGAAAGTAATAAAGAAAGATTGCAAAATTAAACAAAAGAAGAAGATATTCAAAAAGAGCACATGATTGATTAGTGTCCAAGAAAGCTATCAAGACCAGTTGCTATCATTCAATATTTGTGAGATTTTATCTGTATTTAATTGATTGGTGATTGATTAGTTTTTGGTAAGAATATAAAATGGATACATTATGAACAGCACGATAACGGTCGACCGCACCTCATGACGGTCGACCGCATCGCAGTCGACTGCACTTCACAGTTACGTAAGAAGCAGTCGACCCTTCATGTTTCGACTTTACGTCAGAGAGAAGAACGATCGACTACACTGCAATTGCGGTCGACCGAACTCTGCGCTGTTCACATTTTTGGAATGTGTCGTTTCTATTTTTGATCGATACACTTCCCAGTCTATATATTTGGACGAACCCACTGTGTATTCTTAACCTATTACTTCTGAGAAAAATCTTCTGAACTAATCTTTCAACAATTAGTCCGAGTGTGTGTGATAACTATTTGTATTCTTCAGTCAGGATCATTAAAGATCTTGAGTTTTTTTCTTTTTCATCCACTACGGTGAGATTGACGGGACTGGTGTTAGAAGTCATGTGGGTATAATAGGTCTTTCAGCCTGAATCCGAGAATCACTGTACAAGGGTTTGCATATAGTGGAACGCTTGTGGCGGAGAATTGCTACATGTAGGAGGTGTGGCCGTAGACCGGGGGTCGAACCACATTACATCGCTGCGTTACTTGTGCTATCTGTGTTTGCTCTTCTTATCTTTTTTTATTTACTCTGCATTTTACTTTAATTGTTTTTAATTCTGTACAATCACCCTATTCAAACCACCCCCTAAGGGTGATTTACATAAATTCCTAACATTTGTTTCATAAATTCTTTGAGTTACCATAGAAAATAAATCTTATTATTGTGATATGTGATATAAAACCGTGCATCAGTGCATGGGCGACGCATAACATGCTTAAGAACTGTGAGCATGGTTTGAAATTTCTTAGAAACCGAGACGGTTTGATTTTGCCAAAAAAAATCAGATTAGAAAGAAATGTAACCCTGGGTCATAGAACTAGTTCAGCATGAACGAGCTAAAGAGAGATAGCGAGACAACATGGAGATCACAATAGGGAAATATTTTAATTATGTTTATAATATAGGTACATACTTAACTGTATACATTAACCAGCTAAATATCTGTAACTTAGAATATGTATCATTATAGAACTTCTTGTAATAAAAAAGAGAGAAATCTGATGGAATATATAAATCTTGTAGATGAAATTGAAAATTAAACACATATACAATAATTATGGTTGATTATTTCACCAAAAAAAGGATTAAAATTATAGTAGATGGAAGCATAGATTGACATTTACATGCATTAACAAAAATCGCAAGCATGGTAAAGTTTTTAGGCAGGCATGTCCTATATAAGGGTATTAGAGTTACTGACCCACCCATTGGTCATCAAAGTTGTGCCTTGATTTTAATGGTTCACTCCATATCATATCAGCATTCAATAGAATCAGTACTCAATTAACCAAGGCTTTCAAATGGGAGTTTGTTTCTCTTCACTTAACAGTCAATTAATGTCGCATGCAATTTTCTTATTATTTGTCTCTTACAGTTTCTTGAATCCATCAACTCGAACGAAAATACTAGCCAACTTAATTATTAGTATAAGAAGAAAGATGGCAATAGATCTCCTACATGGCGAGCTTCGAGTATTGAAGTCTGCTTGTGCCTGGCTTACCAATTACTGTGCAGATCTACCACTAGTATCTACTGATACGGAATTTTAAACTGTTAAGATAGTATGCAAGTTTCTGTTGTGTATATTCGAGTGCATGTAAAATTCAGTAAGGGAAAAAGGAAAGAAAGGGGGGGGGGGCGGAAACGGAAAAAAGAAAAAGGAAGATTGCAGGCTCTTAATAGTGCTACTTTTATACATGGTACATGAGTTTCACATTGTATATATTGATGCGTAATACCCTCATCTTCTATCCTTTGTTCTTCCTTTGTCCACTTGCTGTGCAGTATACCTCATCATATATATATATTGTCGATAGATGAGCGCTTCTGCTTGACACGAACCATCCAATCAATTGCATATATTGACTACGTTGTTTCTTGTTTCATATCTTTCAATCAGATAACAAATAGTGGATAACCTTGTTTGACAGCGCTTTGTGAGTTTGCCAATCTGTGTGTGCTCATCATCAACAAGGGAAGATATCGCTAATGAAACTTATTCGGATGTCCCTGACAAATTGGTTGTGATGACTCTTTTTCCTAATCATCTTCTCAGATCAAGTCCCACTGTAGCCTTTCTCATGCTTCCGGTTCGGTTCATTTTGAGCAAGAAATTCCACGGTTCTTATACTACCATGATCCGATCAACAAGCTTTCCTTTCAGGGCGAGATCATTCTGCAATTCATCTCTTGTTTGCTCAATGGACAGTCTCCATCATAATATAACCAGGATAGTCAGCATGTTATGTCCCGTGCACATATTAGTGTCACATAGGCTAATCGATCTACAGTCCACTAACATCCTAGTTTCTTCACACTTCAGTACCAATGACGTTCACTCACCGATCTAGCAGAGATAATGATCAGAGATAAATTCCACCTTGTTCAAACTCGTCTACAGCAAACATAGCAGGATTGGTCCATGACTACATTGATTTGTTGCACAGCTTGAATTGTAGCAACCAGACTAGGATTGTTTGCATAAAGAAATACACTTCATCTGCACCAATCTACAGATATTTGTATGTAATTGATTTCATTCACCAAAGGCTATGCACAAGCTAAAGACATCACCATCTACTGTCAAAAGCAAAAGAAAGCCACGACGATTACCAAACAATTCACCCCCATTTTAAGGTAGAAGATTAAATCTGCCCGCAACTATATCAAACAATATAACTCATCCATCACATTCTCTAATTATTGGTCGCTGTAATCATATAAAAACTAACTCGCAGATGATAATAACTCACTAAGTCCCACTATCAACCCACCACACGCAAACAAAAAAGGAAAATCCAGCAGCTAGCAGATAACAAAGGCACCTAATTCAATCAAGGAAACCATTACATAGTCAAAACAAATACCTGAAAATTTAAGTCCACAGAACATCTTTCACATCAAAATCCAGAGCATAGCACAAACGCCACATAAATAAAGAGTATATCTCAGCAGGAACGACATAATCAATCTAGAAAACGGAACATGCCACAAGGTCTTAAAGCATTTAAAATTCTGACAAAGAGTCAATATCTCACAACTGTTTCAATCATTCAAAACGAATCTCAATCCTGAGGAGATTCACTTCCTCGAGGAGAAGCATCATTGTTATTATTGTCCTCATCGTCCATGCCATCCCTAGGACTGGCACTTTGTCCGTTAGTCTCAGGGATCTGTTGTTTCCGGATCATGGGACTCCCGCTGGCCTCTCTTCTTGGGCTTCCACTGTTGTCCGATCCATTCTGCTCAGGTTTTGCTCGTGGTTTTGGTGACGGGCTTCTGCTACCTTCAGGTGAGAGGCTTTGCTTCCTCTTTGAGGGCAGAGGGCTCTTACGAGTATCTGGGCTCCGGCTGTAACTAGGGCTCCTTGATCTCTCGCGCTCTGCATTGCGCCCACTTCTTCTTGGGGGAGATCTAGATCGACTGGTGATCAATAACAGAATTTAGTAACACAATTCAGTAAATAAAAACATAATAAATAGAAACGGAAGGCTAAAAACTTTGACAAAGAAGCTAGACATGTGATACGAATTACTACAAAGCACGATTATAATGCATGAATATTATGCTTTTAATTTCAAGAGCTCAACACCATTTACCACCACTATCAAATTTAAGCTACTTATATATCCAAATCTTCACTCTTATCTTACAAACACATACGACCTTCTTCTTAATATACAGATAACTCAATATTACATTCTCAACTATCTTAACAACTCTACCCACTTAATAGCCTTCACAAACTGTATTTATCCCAGAAGAAAATTTTAAAAAACAACCACAGGTACTAAAACAAATAATTGTTTGATATTTGTTAACAGTTTAACACTTCTTACAGCTTGATAGTTGTTAATAGATCAATACTTTCCTATTGCTGAAAGATAAAGGTTCTCCCAGAAAGGGTCAAAAGGGTAAGCGGGGAGGAGAGGGGAGGGGAGGGGAGGGGAGGGGAAATAAGGCAACTGTAATCAGGCATAATCAGCAGATATGGATAACAAAATAAGCCATGAAAATACCCTGCCCAAACAATGGGATTTTTTGTTTCTTCACAACGTCACTACAATGTGCAGGTAATGGCAAATTGTTGACATACATAGATTCAAAGTTCTTATTTCAGAAATAGGAGATATTTTTAGGAAATATAGAAGTTAAAAAAAACTCAGTACACTTCAATCTAAGAAATCAGAACTAAAAATGAGCATAAACTAAGGGTGTATGTAGTTTCTGTGGGACTGTTTCGCACTCTATATGTAATCTCTGAGCGTTGCTCGAGTGTACCTGTAACTACGACCCCTGCTATAGCTTCGGCTCCGACTTCTTCCACGCCGAGGAGATGGAGACCCTGAGTAACTTCGTCCATGCCTAAATCATATTAATCAAAATCAATTACAGATATGCAAAAGATATTTCCTCATTAATACTTCTGAGATGAACTGAGAGTCAGATATATTAAGTTAATTGTATGACCTGAGACTTTTAGGACTATTTTGGCAATTTCGCTCTATATGGCCTCTTTCCCCACATCGGTAACATTTGTTCTTCCAATCGCCAGCTTTGCAATCTCGAGCCCAATGACCATCTATCCCACAGTTAAAGCAACGACCAGACCCAGGAGCTGGACCCCTTCCTAGATATTCACCACGAGAACCCCCTGGGCCCCGTGGAGTCTGCAAACATATTGGAGATAACTTAATATACGCAAAAAAGAAAAAAAAAAGGAAAAAAATATGATAAAGGGGTCTTTACCACATACAACCTGCTGTTTTTATGAAAAAATTACATATCTCTATGTATATATCCTTCTGCTTTTGCATTGTGTTGCATATATATACTTAAAATTAACTTTTTTTAATTAAATAAATTAAAGTAAAGAAAATTTTCATTAATATTTAGAATAAAATTTTCATCAAAAAATTCATAGAAGTTCATATAAATCCAAAATAGAAATATATCTTATCGATTAGTAGTTTTTTTATCATTCTAACAATATTCCTTATACTGATTTGTATAATAATTTTAAGATAAGGGTATATTTGCAAAATAACCCGCAAAAAACAATGGTGTGAATGTGAAATTCCAGAAAAAATACAAAGATATACTAGCAAAATACCAAGAAGAAAAATATAAGAAATGAAACCAGAGGATATGGACTAAAACCCAAGAACATGCATGATAAAACCTCAATTAAGATGAACAGTTCTGTTACTCACCCCCCTTGCAAATTCCACTAAGAGACGACTTCCATCAAATTCCCGCCCATTTAGGCTGTATCTTGCATCATCAGCATCACGAGGATCACTAAATTCCTGTAGCAAACCATAGAAGGGACAAGGACAACCACATACCAAATACTAAAGCGTAAATCATAGTCAAGTAAACAGTTTCAAAAGGAGCGAATACATTACGATAAAACAAAAGCCCAAAAAGGTAAGGGAAGAGAAACATACAACAAAGGCAAAGTCATGCTTCATATCCACATCTCGCACTCTGCGGAAATTGTTGCATAAACAGTAAAGCCATCAGTGACTTAGTACCGAAGGGAATGATGCTCGCCCATCAGAAATGAACTAAACACCACTTCTACTTTGTGTTGCGATTTCCAAAAAAATACGCAAATAACAGTACAGAAAGAATCGCCAAAGTCCCCTATTTACTTTTGAGAGAATGGCCACCAATCCACACACCAGGGGCACCCTCTCATCATAGACCTCCAGATTGGGCAAAATACCCAATAACCTTCAACAAGATCATTCAAGTTAAGACAAGATGCCTGGGTGCGTTTCTGTTTATAAAAGAAATAGAGATGAAGATCTCAAGAACAGAAATCTCGCTTGGCAAGTTTCTGTTTCAATCCTCACTAATTCATCCTGCCACCCATGTTGACTGGTCGTTACTAGGAGAAGTACTCAAAATAAAGAAGTGTGATATTTAAGACAACTGGACAGGAGTCTGTACTACTAGCTTGGAAACTGATCGATTAACATATCTAGGACAAAGATGGGAAAGCACCATTTAATATGCACAATGGAGAAGCACAATAGCTAAAGTGAGAAAGCGGAGGTCTATAGTAACAAGAACTCTTGTTAAAGAGTAACTAGCGAATTTTCTTAATGTACATGTAAAACTTTAAAATACTACAAGTCATAAAAACTAAAGAGAAACAGGGACAGACGATCATAAGAGCATAACTGATAAATGTCCATTAGTTAATTAGCAACCATATACCTTCCATATCTACTGAAAAGATGGTCAAGGTCACGAGATCGAGTGCGGGATGACAACCGACCAACATAGAGACGAGTAGTACCATAGCGGTCATCATGTCGAGGCATGGTTAAACTGCAATTAAATAAGCCAGCAATTAATGCACAACACAAATGCATATATGATGCATTAAACGTTGAAGAAACCACAATGTATTTTATGTTGGACAAAGGTCATTTTAACAAGCCCATGTTTCTTTAAACTATTCTATTTCTTGTGATAGGAATTGTACAAGATCTCTTACAAAGCGGAAGACAACAAATAATCAAAATATAATGATATCTCAGAGGCACCACAATAGCAGTTTTGAACCACAGAACTTGGAAAAAGGACAGTCCACCTTAATTTGTTGTATACTAGTATTTTCACAAAGTAAGTAGCTTACTTCTCAGACATGCTTTCACATAGAGCAACAAAAAAGTATAGTGTTAGCAGCTTACTTCTCAGATATGCTTTCACAACAACAACAAAGCCTATTTCCCAACTAGTTGGGATCAGCTACAAACAACAACAACAACAAAGCCTTTTTCCCAACTAGTTGGGATCGGCTACATGAATCCTCGTCCATTCTGCTCGGTTTAGCGCAATATATGCTTTCACATAGACTAACAAAAAAGTAGAGTGTGTGCGCGCGCGCGCCACAAGTTGTAGCAACATGCAATGTCAAGAGCACAGACACAGATCATCAACAATCATAAGTTTCATATAAATAAAATTCAAACAAAATTTTCCAAAGAAACTTCAACATGCCCACAATAAAATGACACCATCCCAAATATCCGGAGTCAACTTCATAAACCATTTTTTCCATTCATCTCTACTATGGGCGTCCAATTTTAAATGGCATCCAACTTCAGCCAATCAATATCAATATTCCAGCAGGTGTCACAACTCAAAAGGGTCTAGTGGTAAGCAGTAAGTTTCTTTGCCAGTGAGTAAATCTCTTTGAGGGAGTTCTCTGCCAGTGAGTAAATCTCTTTGAGTGAGTTAAAGTCCCTTTTTGCAGTTTGCAGTTTGCACCCATTAATCCACAACAAATAAAACTATGTGGTGACAATGGGTGTTTGTGGCTATACCCAACACTCCTGCTAGCAAATGCCAACAGAACTTGCAAACCAAAACTACAAAACTTTTTATTCATATTTTAGTAAAAGGTTATTCTATGTTGCATTAAATTCTATCAATAAGAAAGAACAAATATTGCTAAATAATCCAGAAGTTAAAATCTGAATTGTGATATAAAACGTAATCCTAAATAGAGAATTTCCAAAAATCTTGGATTAATTTTACCAACATGCAGTGCGGATCAAAGTTAGAATTTTAAATAATTAATCGGTTTGACGGATTTCCAAGAATTGAATTAAGTGTAACAAGCCCAATTAATAATCCAGTTCTAACAATCAATAATTAAATCCCTATGTGATCTTAGCCGTAAAAGATGCAATATTGATTCGTACTCTAATTAGGCAAGTGGATCACTCAATCTCAGTATTTGCGGACGACAGATAAATCAGATAATATGATCGAGATGATAAAACAGTATAACACAAATATTTGAAAAGTGGAAAGAGTATAACGAGGTTCGAATAAACCAGCATTAGACCTAGGATTGGCAGCAATGCAGAACACAACAATCAGCAACAATAGTAAGAGAGAGACAGCAGCAACCAAGTCAACAATGGCAACAGCAAAGGCGATGGCGGCGTCGCTCACTGAGGGCGGCGACGGGAGCCGACGCAGCCAGGTGGGTCAACGGCGAATTTGGCTGAGGGAGGAGCAACCGGGGGGGTCGATCATCGTCGATGAAAAACAGGGAAGATGGCGGGGTGTTCGAGGTTGGGCGCCGTGGTCGAGGAAAAGGCAGCGACGACGGAAGAGGATGAGGGGGATGGTGGTGGTGTGGGTGGTAGACGACGAAGGCGGCGAGGAGTTGGGAGGGTTTCGGAAATCGATGGAGAGAAAGGAAGAAGATGAAGAGGGATTAGGGTTTGGGTTTAATTATATTTGGGGGATAAGGGTTTGATTTTTAATTTGGGAAATTAGGGTTAGGGATTTGGGGGGTAGTTTTAAAGTTTATCACAAACCCTAAGATTTTATTAGGATTTATCACAAACCCTAATAAGTTGGATCTCAATTGTATCACACAAAGGAGAGATGAAGAGCAAAACTAAACACAATAAATTTTTAATCAAGAATGGCATACTTTCTCATTAATCTCAAAGCCTATATATAGGTTCAAAACAAATATTGATACAAATCTCAAAATATTCTAAAATCTCATAAATATTCTAATGCATAAAAAAAAGATTACATATGGCTATATTTGCCAAAAACAAATATGAACTGAAATAAAATACTAAACTAAATAGAATGGATGTCCTCATCAAATTGCCTCAACACATAAATATATGCATCATTACTTCATTTACGAGGAGATAAAGGGAACCTGCACTCAGATCATCTGATTGACTATTTTTATAATACCTACAAAACCCAATCCTCGCCAAAACTTTGCAATTTAACATAAATCAAAGTCGGATCTTATTAAAAAAAAAATCTCCTTCAACTTTCTAACAAATGTTTATTACAGGAAGTTTCATAGTAGACACAAGGTAATCAAGGGCCCATAAACAATGTTTCCTCATCCAAGAACATCAGTAACATACACTACGCAGTTAAAATCGGAAAAAATCACCGATTAATAATCACTAATCGGACCTAAGAATCAATTTTCTAGCGATTTATAATATTTCTATTGGTAGAAGTTTTATTGGGAATAATCACCGATTAAGTCGTTAATCGGCCGATAATCGGTAAATCCGATTAACCGATTACATCGGTTCTAGGTTTGTTTGACATGACAATGGGTAGAAAACTAAAAATGTGTATTTATATTTACTTCTTTTTTGTATTTTTTGTATGTGACATTAAACGTGAATTATGTATATGAAGATGGTGTGGATTGTTTACAATTTATTATTTTGAATGTGTTATCTCTGAGTTTTAAGACATGCTAGGCAGTTAAAATCGATTTTTGGAACTAATCGGTCTAGGAGCGATTAGTGATTAATCGGTTAATCGGAAAATAATCGGGAATTAAATCGGAAAAATTATTATATATATAATTAAAAAAAGATATATCTTCATTATCTAGCAACCCTAAATCCTAACATAAAACTATTATGAGATTATCAAATAAGAGCATATAGTTATAAACAAAAAAAGAGCACCTGGTTTGAGCTGAGTTTAGATTTTGGATGTGGGTCGGATCGGGTTTGTTGGTCGGTTCCATCAAACAAAAACAATCGGGGAGGAGCAGTGCGAGCAACAAGAGATGCACATGCGGGCTGGGTCAAGTATGCAACAGTACAGGGGAAGCAATGGCCGGTCGAGTTTAAGTATGAAAATTAGAGGACGATATTTAATCAGTTACTTGGCCACTTAAAATCGGCCGATTAACCACTAATCGGCCGATTATTCCCGATTAAATCGCCAACTATTGAAATATTATAAATAGTTAAAAAAATAATTGCTTAGCCTCCGATTAGTGATTAATCGGGGATTAATCAGGCGTAATTTGGGATTTTAACTGCTTAGAAGATATGTTTAACTTAACTAGCTATTTGCACGCGTGCGATGCACGCCCTAATATTTAAAGGTGTGTAGGATTTTGAAGAAGGGATTGGTCACCGAAGAGGTTGCATGCAGAGTTGACATTTTGATATTTGCACAATTTTAGTTTCTACAGGCATGCACATATTAGTTTAGACAGTAACTTTTTTGTATTGTTTACTTTTTAAATTTTGATCAACTTAGTATACATGCATCGTTCTTCCTAGACATTGAAGTCAACATGAACTATTAATGGTAACAAATGAATAGTTTCCTCCTACCAATGTAATTGCATGCAAATTAATTGCATGCAAATTTATTCATCAGCAAAGTAATTGCATAAGTAATTGCATGCAAATTTATTCATTTTGATATTTGCATGCATGTGTTTATTTTTTTCGTAATACATGCAAATTACATTTTTGACCTCCGATATTAGCCCTATATTTTTTTTAGCCTTTTATGTTTATGGGGGCATGATAGTAAAAAGCCGTCAAAATGGGGTTTTGCTTAATAATAGTATAGATGCAAATTTATTCATCAGCAAAGTAATTGCATAAGTAATTGCATGCAAATTTATTCATTTTGATATTTGCATGCATGTGTTTATTTTTTTCGTAATACATGCAAATTACATTTTTGACCTCCAATATTAGTCCTATATTTTTTTTAGTCTTTTATGTTTATGGGGGCATGATAGTAAAAAGCCGTCAAAATGGGGCTTTGCTTAATAATAGTATAGATAGATGCAAATTTATTCATCAGCAAAGTAATTGCATAAGTAATTGCATGCAAATTTATTCATTTTGATATTTACATGCATGTGTTTATTTTTTTCGTAATACATGCAAATTACATTTTTGACCTCCGATATTAGCCCTATATTTTTTTTAGCCTTTTATATTTATGGGGGCATGATAGTAAAAAGCCGTCAAAATGGGGCTTTGCTTAATAATAGTTTTTTAGCCTTTTATGTTTATGGGGGCATGATAGTAAAAAGCCGTCAAAATGGGGCTTTGCTTAATAATAGTATAGATAGATGCAAATTTATTCATCAGCAAAGTAATTGCATAATTGCATGCAAATTTATTCATTTTGATATTTACATGCATGTGTTTATTTTTTTCGTAATACATGCAAATTACATTTTTGACCTCCGATATTAGCCCTATATTTTTTTTAGCCTTTTATATTTATGGGGGCATGATAGTAAAAAGCCGTCAAAATGGGGCTTTGCTTAATAATAGTTTTTTAGCCTTTTATGTTTATGGGGGCATGATAGTAAAAAGCCGTCAAAATGGGGCTTTGCTTAATAATAGTATAGATAGATGCAAATTTATTCATCAACAAAGTAATTGCATAAGTAATTGCATGCAAATTTATTCATTTTGATATTTACATGCATGTGTTTATTTTTTTCGTAATACATGCAAATTACATTTTTGACCTCCGATATTAGCCCTATATTTTTTTTAGCCTTTTATATTTATGGGGGCATGATAGTAAAAAGCCGTCAAAATGGGGCTTTGCTTAATAATAGTTTTTAGCCTTTTATGTTTATGGGGGCATGATAGTAAAAAGCCGTCAAAATGGGGCTTTGCTTAATAATAGTATAGATAGATGCAAATTTATTCATCAGCAAAGTAATTGTATAAGTAATTGCATGCAAATTTATTCATTTTGATATTTACATGCATGTGTTTATTTTTTTCGTAATACATGCAAATTACATTTTTGACCTCCGATATTAGCCCTATATTTTTTTAGCCTTTTATATTTATGGGGGCATGATAGTAAAAAACCGTCAAAATGGGGCTTTGCTTAATAATAGTATAGATTAGTGGAATTAAACTTGATATTTAACATGACAAGTCTTTATCTTTCAAAACTTAAGATCTTCTTGATCATATACTTCGGTAACTTAATTAGTGACATTAAACTTGATATTTCACATGTTAACTTATCTTTCAAAACTTAAAATCTTGATCATATACTTCAGAGATGATAAATACACACAATTTTTCCGATTTGATCCTCAATTATTTTTCGATTAATCATTAACCGCTCCTAGACTAATTAGTTCCGAAAACCGATTTTACCTGCTTAGAACATACATGCTAAATTTAACAACTAAATTCAACAAACCAAACAAAAAAACTTCGTAGTTTTAATTCCAGACAAAGTAGGTTCTTACGTTCTAGGTGTCAAAATTTCCCTCTCGACTTCTCATATGTACCCTAAAAGTTAAAAACAACTACCATAACAAGTATATATTCTCTCCATTCCGTTCGAATGGTGCCCACTGTACTCAAGGGATGTGGAGCCCATAATCAATTTAACATGCACTACACATTCTCTTATCATCATTAAATTGAATAATAAATTGTTTTAGGGATAAATTTGCTAAACCCTGCCTAGTTTTTACCAATTTGCATTTTGCAGATAACCGTATCAACAACAACAACAACAACAAAACATTTTCCCCCAACTAGTTGGGGTAGACTACATGAATCCTAATTTTCCATTCTGCTCGGTTTTGCGCAATATCTTCTGTAAGGCCACAAACCATCATATCTTTTCTCACCGTTTCTGCACAAGTTTAGGTTTTCCCTTGTCCCTAACTCTGCCCTCAATACTTATCAAATCACTTTTTCTAACGCACTACTAGGTCTACGTGTGACATGTCCAAACCACCTGAGGCAATTCACTCTTAATTTATCTTGGATATGAGCTACCTTTACCATGTCTCGTATATGCTCCTTTCTAATCCTATCCTTCCTGATTTTATCACGCATCCATCTTAACATCCTCATCTCCGCTACACAAATTTTTTTGACATATTTTTGGTTGCCCAACACTCTACTTCATACATCATTGATGGTCTAACAGTCGTCCTTTAAAATTTTACTTCAACTTCAAAGATATATGTTCGTCACACAAAACACCAATTCTTTTTTTAGGATAACTGTATCCAAAAAAATTTAGGGGATAACTGAATCCAAAAAAATTTAGGAGATCCTACTATATGCCCAAAGTTGCTGCAAATGACCCTACTCTTGGAGGTAGTAAATTTTGGCAAAATGGCTATTTCACCCTCGAAAGTTCAGTACGGTTTTCGACAAAAAAATATATGCATACATGCCCATTCTTTTCAAAATTTTGCATTAAAAATTAGTGGGACTATTATAAAATATTCTCTTCTCTCTCTTCACCAATTATTTGAAAATTACACATTCAAGTCCCTCTAATACATATTACCTAATTAACCAATCAGGGATATTTTAGCTAACAAAATAAACCCCCCCCCCCCCCAACAAACAAAAAAAAACTAATTTATAGTGAGCTTTTGGACGGAGCAAGGTCATCCGCAACAACATTGGACCTATAGTAGGGTCATCCGAAAAAAAAAGAATTGATTAGGGTTATCTGAAAATTGGTAAATACTGAGTAGGGTTTAGTGAAGTTAACCCTTATTTGAGATAAAATAGTGCAAAACAAATACAAAATCTACCCTTTCTATAAATCACAAACTCAACATATGCAGATATTTGGTAATATTTACCTCCTGCTTTAGAAAATCCTTCAACAATAACAATTCCTGCAAAGCCCACAGAGAAATCCAAGGAAGATTAGAACTTTTTAAGGAGAAAAAACCGAAAAGAGTAATTTTACTAATAGAATCTTAGATCTGATAGAATTCGAGAAAACCAGTGATTAGGAAAGAGATGGAATTAGGTAAGATGAAACCCTAACTAAACCCTAAATTTTGCTGGGAAATTTGGAGATTAGGGATGCGGGAACGAAACGTACCAGAGAGATGAGAGAAGGTAGTGGAAACCCTAGCGAGTTTGTGGATTTCACGCAGTGAGAACGGTGGAGCTATAAATCGATAGGCTAGACGGGTTTGGACGGTGGAGATTTGTTTGGGATTCACGTGATCAGGACAGATGTCATTGTAGTTTGGAAATATTTGTTTGGTATTCACGTGATCACATCTCTATTTCTCTCTCGATATATACTATAGTACTATACTAGTATCATACACGTGCATTGCACGTTGAGAAAAATGTAGAGGAGAGAATGAAAAGGATCAAAAAAAATCTAGTATTATACACGTGCGTTGCATGTGGGAAAAATAGGGAGGGAAAATGAAAAGGACAAAAAAAAAATCTACCAACACGTGCGCTGCACATGTTGACAAAATGACAAATATTTACAAATGACACTAAGCCCTTCTCCCATTATAATATTAGAGATTAGAGATATACATATATGGGAAAAGGGGTATGAGCAAGTTGCTCATTTAGTAAATGAGCAATTGATGATGTGGCAAACATATGATTGGAAAATCCTTAAAGGGTTAGTTGTCCAATGTATTCACATGCATGCCACATAATCAATTGCTCATTTACTAAATGAGCAAGTTGCTCATATCCCTTTAACCTATATATATATATATATATATATATATATATATATATATATTATATTATATCTCTACTTCCATAATGGGAGAAGGCCTTAGTGTAATTTGTCCATCTGCCAACCCGTGCAACGGACGTGCATAACTATTGTAAATGAAATTTTAGATCAAATCCAGACTACGTCTGACTTTTTACTTTTAAAAAAACTATATTTATTAAGACGTGCATCGCACGTGTAAACTACTAATACTACTATAATAGGAAAAGGCCTTAGTGTAATTTGTCCATCTACTAACCCGGGCAACCCACAGGCATAACTATTGTAATAACAATAATGTTTCTACTCTTGTTCAAAAAAAAAGAAAAAAACGTTTCTACTTTCTACTAGATTTTTCTAAGAATAATAATTCAACCTGTTTAAAACTTTACTGGTGTTACTCTGTACAAATTGCACAATCTAAAATAATTTTTAGAGACTCATAGAATTATATGGAACTCCCAAATAGTGTGAGAGAATTGGAAGAAACTTATAAATATCCCTACTGTAATTACTGAAATCTTCATTATCATCCTCACATAAACAGATGGTTTAGAGAGTTATTGCAAAACTATAATGTTATCTAATTGAATATTACTAAAACTGCTAGTGGCAGGAGCGACATGGGGGTGGGGCGTCGGGGGGCACAAGCTGTGTGTGTGTGGGGCGGGTAAGGGAGGAAGCAATGGAGCCATGGGAGGTAGGGGCGGCGAAGGGTGCGGGAGTAGGGGATGGGGGTAGATTTGGGAAGAGCCGTGAGATTTTATGAGATTGAGAAAGTGGGAGGGGAAGAGACTGTATTTGAGGGATTGATGTTTTTTATTTTATTTTGGTTTTTAATAAAATTGTGCATAATACACGTGTTAGTTAAATATGAATATCTATTTTTCATCTCATTTTTCTATTTCAAAATAGAGAAAGAAGGGAGAGGGTAGGCTCTCTCTCCTATTAGTATAAAATATAGATATAATATGATAAAAAGGAGAAGGAAAAAATAAAACAAAACTGCTGCTTATGAATTAGGTGATGAAGAGTCGCGCCAGTTATTGGAAGAATGTGATACTGCCCGGTTTCAGACTTCCAAACCAATCTAAGATGACTTTGCTGAGAGTGATAAGGAAGTATTTGCACAGGATGGCTTCAAACACCACTTGCAGTGTCATTGTAGTTTGGAAATGGGTGATGTGGTCATATAGTTTGGAGTCTCCGTTGTATGTCTCAAGGGTCGCCCGTTTGAATTTGTGGGAGAGTGGTTCTTCTCTAATCTCAGTGGAGAATGGGGAGTTAGCTAGATTGTCAACCTCTCAGTCATAAATGGTATGCGTCCTGTGACTAACTACCGACACTTGGTTTTATACTGGAGGGTTCGAACTTTCTTCAATCTCGACCCTCTCAACTGCCTCGGCCTGAGTGACTCAGACTTTCATGGGGTATGCTCGAATTTGGCTGGTGTTCATGGGGAGGGATCGGTGCTAGTTGTGATAGGCTTTGCAGCAAAGCCACAATCTGGGCAAACAGTTGCTCTTGATTGCCTCTCATCTCATCTAGTTGTAATTGAAAGTTCGGCGGGGGTTTCTTAGTCATCGTTGCGTCGGTGGTAGTCGCCTCGAATGCGACGAGAGTCGGTATGATAGGTGATGAGAGGGTATTCGCATGAGTTGGTATCGGGGTGGAGGTGGAGGTAATGCCGACATGTTTGAGGAGGGTGATAAATGAGGGATCTTCCGAGGGGTTTTGCTTGTTCACATCCTTAGTGGTATTGAGGAGAGTTTAGGGACCGACCCTCCTTCCAGCACCAATGTTAAGATGCATACCGTGAGATGAGTAGCACCTCAGTGAGGTTGAGAGTGGATGGGTTGAGTTGGGGTGCCTTCTCCTTTATCCTACACAAACACAAGAAAAGCAAGGTTATGGGAGAGGTGATTTGACCAATCGCCCTCTATTGTATAAGTATTTGAAGAAGATAGGGATGGCTACTGGGTCAGGTCAACCGGCGACCCACCCGCGACCCGCCCGTTGAACCTGGCTCGGTTAAGAGATTGGCGGGTTCGGGTCGAACCCGTGTACAGTAACGGGTCGACCCGGGTCGAAGAAAACGCGAATCCAACCCGCCTAACCCGGCCCGCGAACCCGTTAAAAACAGTCCAACCCGCCGCCAACCCGTGGGTCGACCCGCGGGTTACGACCCGTTGGACCCATACGGGTCGAACGTTCGACCCGTTACGAGTCGACCGTTGACCCGCGGGTCAGCGGCCCGTTGGCGCACTGTTCAACAGAGCCGTTCTTAACGGCTCTTTTAGCCGTTTTTTGGTTTTTTTTGTTTTTTGGTTTTTTTGTTTTTTTTCACATTTTTAGCCTATAAATACCCCTAAAAATCTCCTAAACAAATCACACCTTATTCTCTTACTCTCTCTACTATTATTCATCATTTCTAAGGAATTTTTCAACAATTGTAGTATTCAACAAGCAAGTCTATAACGAGGCATATACACGATCAATTTTAGATCGTATCGAAATCAAAATTCAACGTCTTCAACTCTCTTCAACCCTCGTCAAATCTCCTTCAAGCTCTCCTCAACTCTTCAATTGCGGAATCGGCAAAGCGCTTCTTTCTAATTCTATTTTATTCTTATTTTCACCGTTTATTTTACATACGCGTATTCCACGGTGAACGGTATCAAAATTTCATACCTCTCTCGTTATATTTTTTTTTTGCGTTGTAGTTAAAATTATTGTTGGTTTTTTTATCTTCTCTATCTCAACCCTCTTGTTTTTTAGATTTTTTTTTATAATTCACCGTTCCTACATTGTGTATTTTTTTTTACATACATTACTACATTACTACATTATGTATAAATCACACGGTAGCGGTCGTAGCGGGCAAGATCTTCCTCCTCTTCCCGTAGGCCACCAATTGTCCCAATTAGTGAGCCCGCCCAAGAATACTATGATCCTCCTACCCAACAATGGGGTACACACGGCGAGGTTGTAGATGACTTACAATTGGAAGAAAAGAAGAACAACAACAACCAACCGAAACCACACAACCCCGTAGTAGTAGGAAAAGTAGAGGTGAAACTAGTGATTGGCATAAGTTTTACGATTATATCCCAGACGAACATACTCCGGGTATATGTTTGAAAGTATGTAAAACATGTGGTAAAACATACAAATTTAAGAGGGGTGACGGCACCGGTACAATTAGTAGGCACATCCAACATAACCATAAAGACCTTCTTGCTGACCTACAAGGCCAACAAAAAATCAACCCTAGGACCGGTCTAGTTGATAGCCACCCTTATGATCCCGATCTTGTTCATCGGGAAATGGCCCGATTAGTCATTAAGGAAGAGTTACCATTTTCCTATCCCGAGAGTAGGGACTTTGAAAATTTTAATTAAACGGCCTTAAACCCTCATTTTAGAAGAATTCCGAGAAATACTTGCAAATCGGATTGTTTTAAAATGTACATCGAAATGAAAGACGCTTTGATTGCAATTTTATGGAGTTGAACTTGTAGAGTTAGTTTAACTTCGGATTGTTGGACGGGTGTCAACAATATTCCAACGATGGGAATAACCTGTCATTGGATCGACAATGATTGGATTCTTCAAAAAAAATCATATCACTTGCGGCATTGCCGTATCCCTATAGTGGCGCTGAAATAGCAAATCGTATTATAGAAATTTGTGATGTTTTTCATAATCGCGATAAAATTATGTGTATTAGTTTTGATAATGCATCTTACAATAATGTAGCAATTACTACTTTAAAATCCGTATTAAACCCTCCATCTGACAATATTTTTCATGTTAGATGTGCATATCATATTATAAATTTATGTATTCAAGATGCATTAAAAATAGCCGATCCATATATAGTTAAAATTAGAAATTGTGTACATTTCATTGCATTCAGTCCAAGCATATTACAATAATGGAAAGCTTGGTGTAGGGTTAGAAATGTACCTTTTAGAAGATTTCCAAAAGATGTTAGACACCGATGGAATTCTACTTTTGATTTACTAAATGTTGTTACCGAATATAAAGCAGTTGTAAATGATTTTTGTATCGCAAAAAATATGCAGAATTTTGAAATGACTCCCCCCAATTGGTTTTTTGCCGAATCTTTGTTGAAATTTTTAGAACCTTTTAAAACCGAAACTTTAAAATTTTCAAAAACATATGAATCTATTTCTAGTAGCATTTTTATTGAATTAGTTAGCATGATGCAAACATTTAACGAAATGTTAAATGATATCAATGTTGGTGAGATTGTAAAACCTGCATACAAAAAAATTTTGAAGTATTATTTTCCTCCTCCTATATTAATTTGTGTTGCTACCGTTATGGATCCTCGTATCAAATTAGAAGGTACGAAGAGTTTGATAGAAATATTTTTTGCATTACTTGGGAAAAATGTTGAATTAGTAATTAATTGTGCTACTTTTTTAGTTCAGTTTGAATCTACGTTAAATAACTTGTATGATTATTATGATAGACGTTTTGCTTCTAGTAGTTCAACTTCTGTAGTTAGTTCTTCTTCTAGTACTTCTAAAGATAAGGGTAAAAGTAGAATTGATGACAGAACATTTAATTTACTTGAACAAATTCAATCAAAAAAATCTAGGACTAATCAACCAAATGAATTAAATTGGTATAACCAACAAGATTCTGAGCCTTCTACTTCTCCACTAGATATTTTACAATGGTGGAAAAACCATGAACACACTTTTAGTATTCTGTCAATTATGGCTAAAGATTTACTAACTCCTCTTGTCTCTACAGTTGCTTCTGACAGTGCATTTTCTTCAAGTGGCAGGGTTCTAACTGATTACAGGAATCACTTGAAGCCCGACTCGTTAGAGATGCTCGTTTGCACAGAAGACTGGCTGAAGGCTGAAGATATGACACAAGGAAAAGCACTATCAACGTCCACAAGTGGGAGCAACTCGCCGGAAGAACAACAACAACAATAGCTGCTTTGCTTGTAATAGCAACTCGACCGACACGTTAGGAATTGTATTATATCTTTGCTTGTTATGTTAAATTAGAAAAATTGGAATCAATCAAAATTGTATATAAGAAATATGTTATTGTATAAAACTTATTTGTGAATTGAATTCTTTATTTTATTAGAAATTGTGAAAATTGTATAACTTAAATTCATATGAATAATATTTCAAAATTTTTTGCCAATTTCACTCTTTCAATCTTATTATTATTATTATTACGATTTTTAATGTTTATTAGTATTATTACTTACTTAGTATTATTATTATTATTATTTTAAGCTACAAAAAAAAAAAAAACTACCTATGTAAACAGGCCAACCCGCGGGTCGACCCGAACCCGACTCGGGTTGAACCATAAAGGGTTCACGGGTTGGGCGGGCCACCTAAATCAAGTTTAGGCCCGGCCCGGCTAAGTGGCCAAACCGGCTCGAGCCCGCCCAAGATACGTGCCAACCCGGACGGGTTCGGCCCGGCCCGGCCCGGCCCGTTGGACCCGTTCTCCATCCCTGGAAGAAGAAGAAGAAGCAATATAACTGGAGCTAGGTTACAGTTTTATGATTACCTTACTTGTAGCGGCCGCGGGAGGGGGGGGGGGGTGCGGGAATACCCGATATATTGCATTAAAAAGTTAGAATTTGTTTTCTTGTTGAAATTGACCATTACTGTGCTTTAACATGTTTATTAGTGGATACAAATTTTTCATGATTAAGTTCAGAAAATAATAAACAAAATCATGGAAATTATAAAAGAACCATACAACGATAGGGAAGAGAAGAGCTAAGGTGCAAATTATAAATATAACTATAACTAAAAGTGATCACAACTGGGTAAACTTAAGGGTCTTAATCATAAAATGTCAAGATCATATCTATTATCTATTATCTATTCTCTTATCGTGAGTCTTTACAGCCAAGAGGTGACACGTTGCAAAAAAATTTTGTCGGGAGAGGATATGTGGTAAAGTATGTTTAGCCATAAAATGACATGTGGGGAGCCACAGTACTGTATAAATTAAAATTTAAAATAGTTAAATTAAGAGTAATTAGATTTATATTTTTGAATTTTCTTCTTACTTAATTTACATGACATTTTGAAAATATCTTATTTCAAAAGATGAAATTAAAAGATGAAAATAGTTAAATCTAAAGTTTTTAATAATAGTTACACTAAGATATACAAAATACATCTATATAATAAATTACAAAGAAAGCTATCAAGTGGCTCTCCTTCAATCTCCCCTAAAATCAATAGCCCAGGCTGATTCTCACAAAACATATTTTTTCGCCCAAAATTTTGAACCCCACAATTTCAAAAAACACATACACTCTCTCTCTTTTCCAAAAGTACACCCCCTTCTCTATCTCTTTCTCACCGTCTCCCTCTCTCTTCCCGCTCTCTCTCTCTCTCTCTTATTGTCTCCCTCTCTCTCCCCGCTCTCTCTCTCTCCATCGATCCTGTCCTCCTCTCTCTCTTTTTCGACCCTCTCTCTCTGTTCTCTTCAACCCACTGAACCCACCTTCACCATCTCTCTCTTCTTCGACCCACCGAACCCACCTAAATTCTTTCCCTGGACCAGAAGGAAGCCAACCTCTAAGGGAATTTTTTATCCTACTTTTACTTTCAGCACTCATTATGTTAGACAAAATGTATGAATTAACTGAAACATTTTATTGTAGTAGGTCGCATTGGGGGCAACTGAAGCCAAAGCGAATGGGTTGTGTCAAATGGTTTTTTGGGTTTGGAACAGATGGAGATACTCTGAGTTGTAAATTATGTGTGGTTTCATTATCCCTGTTGAAACTTTGTATCTTTGATTTTTGGATCTGTCACTAAATTTCAAAAAATCCAAATGTTTATATATATATATATATATGTGTGTGTGTGTGTGTGTGTGTGTGTGTGTGTGTGTGTGTGTGTGTGTGTGTGTGATAATTGGTAATTGGTTTGCAACATGATATGGATAGTTAAGATCTGGAGCCAATAGATACATTTGTTTGTACAAAATCTATACATGATTTGCACTTTAATAACAATGTAGAAACCTTTACGAAACCCTAAAAAAAGTTTCTATTTTTGTTGCAGGTTTTGTAATTGGAGGAGGTGTTTGAAGATGCCTCAGAGTCCCCTCATCCTTTTCTGATGCTTTTCACATCAGAGGCTGCAAATGGAACAGGTACTTTTTTCATATCTCATCTTTCTGATGATTTCGTACATTATCCAATGTTATGAATCTTTTAGTACATTTTTGTATGTGTATGAATCTTTCTGTAAAAGTCTGAAAAGTATGTTTTTTCACAGACCACTCTAGGTTGGATCCCTCAGCAAGACCGCAACAATAGCCTCCCTAAATTCTTCTTGCCCTGGACTAGAAGGGACTCAATCTCAAAGGTAATTTTATATTACTTTTACTTTGAGCACTCATAATGTGTGATAAAATGTATGTTTGTACTAAAACATTTTAATTGTAGGAGGTGGCATTGGGGGCATCTGAAGCTTAAGTGGATGAGTTGTATCAGATGGACTTTTTGGTTTGGAGCTGATAGAGATATGCAGGCTTGTTGACTATGTGTGGCTTCATCATCCCAGGTTGAGTCCTATAATCTTTGATTTTTGTTTCTCTTCCTAAATTTCAGAAAATCCCAGTGTTTTTCTATATATATATGACGTGTATAATTTATAAATAAATATTTTTACTCATTTACCCATTAAAATTGCTTGTATTCGTCTATATTGTTAACATGGTAAGTAGTTAATTTTCATGTACCTCCAGCTATGCTTACAGGCGGATACAATATTCTTGTTCATTCATCTCTATTTCCTATCTATCAGATACATATGCATGTTTATTAAACTATTTCAGAGCAAATTTACTTTTTTAGTTATAAGTTGTGTGAAATATCAGATGCAGAGAAGACAAGTTTACTGTTGTGTGAAATATCAGATGCTCTTGTTAACAAATTTACTATTTTAGAGCAAAATATTTCAGATGCCGAGAAGACAAGTTTAAAAATAATATATTGTTTTTTCATGCCTATGCAGGTTGTAGATCCCACATACCCTATAGCAGTTTGATCTCGTTGTGGTCGTCAACATCGTTAAGGATGCTAAGAAATGATGTTTTCTATAATCAGCGTAGAAATATGTATGCTTTTTTAGGAGTTGGGATGAATATTGACTTTGAAGGGGGAATTTTTATTCTGGCTCGTATGGGTATTGAGTTGCACATAACTGACAGAAAGTGATTTAGAAGTTGCTCTGTATAGCTTTCGAAACTCTTATTTTGAGCTGACGAATCTGTTAACGTATTGGTTTTTATATTGCTGAATCTTTATGTGCTTTGCATGCGCTAATTTTATCTTGTTACAACTTTCTTATATAAAAATATTGGTGTTTTGGAAACTGAGGATTTTATATAAAAATATTGGTGTTCTTATATTGCTAAATCTTTATAGTTTTTTTTAAGCATACAGGTCAAAAATAAATGGCATTTTTAAAACTCTGTGGAAAAAAAAACACCACTCTTACAAACGATAGCATTTCCGAAATGTTATTAAAGGCGTGGCATTTGGAAAACACTACAAATACAATAGCGTTTCGACGAATGCTATGGTTTTTATAGCGTTTTAAAAATGCTATTAAAACCATAGCGTTTGTCGAAATGCTATGGTTTTTATAGTGTTTTGACGGTTTTTATAGCATTTTGAAAACGCTATAAAAACCATAGCATTTGTCGAAACACTATCCTTTTTATAGCGTTTTCAAAACGCTATAAATACCGAAGTGTTTGTCGAAACGCTATGGTTTTTAGTTTTTATAGCGTTTTCGAAACGCTGTGCTTTTCATAGCGTTTCGTGAAAACGCTATAAACTTACCATAGCAGGGGCTTTGACAGCGTTTGCAAAATGCTGTCATATGTCTTTAATAGCATTTACAAAATGCTATCAAATGGCATATATGTTGTAGTGTTTCCAGTGGTCTTCAGAGAGAACAATGCCTAGAAAAGTGGCTGGAGTTTTTGAACTTGATCCTATTTCTACTTTAAATGCAAAATTTGATATTTTATCTAACCAAGTAGGAAATATGAGTTTTAATGCAATTCAATCTAATATGATTTGTGATCTTTATGCAGGAAATCACTCAAGTACAGATTGTCAAGTGGGGAACCGTTTTGCTCCGTCAAATGCCGAACATGAAAATTTTGTGTCATTATGCAAATACATACAATTCAGGATGGAGAAACAACCCCAATTGTCCATGGAACAACAATCAAGGAGTGATTAGACCACCTCAAAATTTTCCACAACAAGAAAAGAAGTCGACGCTTGAAGATATGTTTATGCACTACATGCAAAAGACAGACCAATATATACAAAAGACAGATTTGGCAATCCAAAATGTTGCAAATTCAACGTCGGCTTCCATCCACAATCTTGAGGTACAAATTGGTCAAATTTCAAATATTCTTAACGAAGGAACTGCAGGAACATTACCAAGCAACACAGTTGTCAATCCCAAGGAACATGTCAAAGCAATAACACTAAGAAGCAGGAGGACAATTGAGCAACTACAAGAAGAAAATGTCAAACAAAATGTGGTTGAAAAGCAAAGTGAGATCGAGCAAATTGTGGAGGAACAAATTCAGCATGAGCATGTAACGTATGATGTTTTTAATTCCATAAAGTTTCCTCCTGAAGAACAGTCATCTTTTCAAGTAAATAAAACTGATTTAATTGTGGGCGAGAAACATAGTGCTAAAATTGAAAAGTTACCAATCGAAGTATGTCCAATAAATTCAGCAAGTCTTGAATCTGAAAAAGAAAAATTTTCAGAATCTGTTATATATTTGGATGTTGCACCCTCTATTCATTCATTTTTTTAGAAAAAATTCAAAGAGGTGGGGGAATCAAAGACATCATCATCATGGAAGAAACGACTCAAACTAGAGTTTGAACCTGTTCCACACCTGAAGAGAAAAATTAGAAAAGATGTCATGATGTTGTTGGATCTTGGCGTTACATAACCATCTCACCTCCATGTCTGGCTGAAGACTTAAAACTTAGCGCTTCTTGGGAGGCAACCCATATTTTCTTTTACTGCATTTAGATTTGATTTTTCCTTTAGTTTGTTTAAACTTTAATTTTTGATTTGATTTTGTAGGATTGCATAAATTTTGAAGTCACCGGACGGAGCTGTTTTGTACACCCACATTGATGGCTGTTTTTAGCAGTATGGAGTCAGAATCTGGAAAACTGGTTCAAAGAGAAATTGTAAACAATTGTCTTAGCTTTCCATCCAAAAAAAATTAGCCAATTTGGACATCTACAGCTCCAGATATCGCAAAAATACTGAACGCCGCGCGTGCAGAATTTTTAAGACGAATCAGGGGAGAAATTCTGAACTTTTTGCATTCTTTTTGTTTTTCTTTTTCCTTTCCCATTGAGGACAATGTGATATTCAAGTTTGGGGGGAAGGTTTACAAAATTATTATTTATTTTTGAAAAGAAAAACAAAATAAAATGGATTTTAATTAGGCTTATCATTACACTTTTGAGTTCTTTATTGTGATAAGCATTAAAATAATTTTTTTAGGATTGACATTGCTTATAATGCAAGATTAAGCATACTTATTTACTTTAGGATTATTGAATTTCAAAATTCCTTACAAAATTGTAAGAGTCATGCGATTATACGTAAGAGAAAAAATGTGATGCTTTTTTTTGTGATTATCCCCTTTGATCTAGTCCTAAACAGAGTTTAAGTAAATAGAGTAATAAAAAGGGGGGGGGGGGGGGGGGGGGGGAATAAATAAAGTCTATATACTCCAATGTTTTGAGTTGCTTAGTAACTAGGGGTATTCATCACAAATGTTTACTTTTATGTCAAACGGCAACTTGAAATATGAGTATGCAAAGCACTATAAGTTTGTGACTTGTTGAGTAACCGGGTGAATTTATCACAAATATTTGCATTCGCGTCAAAAGGCAAATGACAACTTAATGAAGAGAGACACAAAAAGAAAAAAAGAAAAAGAAAAAAAACCTCTAGTTTGCTACTCGATTTGTAGTAGTGAGAAGGGAAAATCGCAGATGAAGTTGTTACATACTATAACTATATTAATTGCATGACAAATATGATTGGGTTTGGAATTATGAATAAATAATTACACTAGAGAAAGTGAGTATGCTTGATTTTACTTTATTTGCTATTGTTTATATTCTTAATTTAATTTTTGATGCTTGCATAATGAGATCTCTTAGTGTGATGAGTTGAGCTATTATTGATGATTTCCCCCTTATTCATGGTTTTACTTTTTGCTCGAGGACAAGCAAAATTTTAAGTTTGGGGGTATTTGATATGTCTAATTTATATATAAATATTTTTACTCATTTACCCATTAAAATTGCTTGTATTCGTCTATATTATTTATAATTCATCTTATTTCTATAAGATTTCAATTAATTAATTATTTTTGAAGAAATAAGATTTTTGATGCAAAATGTGAATATTTTTGGTAAAAATCAACAAACAAAGCAAAACTATTGATTTATTAATTTTTATTGTTTTGTTGAATTTTAAATTTTAATTTGCCAATTGACCTGAAAGTGCAATAATCAATTTTCGAGAGGTTTAAATGAGCTAATATGATTTTTAGTTGGTTTAATTAATTTTAAATTAATTAATTTTATTTTTAAACCCTAATTTCTGATTTTATTTTGTGTATGCAGCAGGTGTTTTCAAGAAAAGGAAAAATAAGAAAGAAATAAAGAGCAAATCATGGAAGGAAGCAAATAAATGAAGAAGATGAGTTTTTTCTGCAAAAGAAAATCCTAATTCTGCCTATAAATACAAGACCAAGAAGAGAGAGAGAAGGGGAGCGCTGAACGAAGACACACAGCCGGCGGCTAATAAAAAAAAATTAAAAAGGGGAGTGGCATTGGGCGGCGTGAAAACGAAGAGAACGAAGGGAGAGTCAGGGGGCCACATGGGCGGCGTGCTAAGTTCGAGGTGCAGTCCAAGGCGAAACGAGACTTAGGACGTGGTGAGTTGGCAACCTGCTTCACATGGGGCTCCAGACGACAGAAGAGAGAAGCAGCTGGCCCACGCGAAAGTTTACGTGGCACTCCAGCGTGGCTCGGTTCCTGAGGCAAAGAAAGAGACAGCCGATGTGACTGATGTCGGAATGCGGTTCAAGGCGAGCTGACGTGATGTTTTGCTGCTGACCTCAGTGGCTCGGAACTCAGAGACGATAGAAAGTAGAGAATTGATTTTGCTTTTCAGAATGCGGTTCAAGGCTATTCGGTTTGCAATTTCTTTCAAAAAAAAGCAGTCTCTTTTTGTATCTCTTTTCTTTCTCTAATTTTTATCATGCAATCCAAGACAATATTTGTTAGTTGCAATTTCATTATGAACTAAATTTATTATTCTAGGGCTTTGATGTAGCCTAGTTTTGAGAACACAATTTGAATTCCTTATTATTTCTCTATTTTTAATGGTTGTGTGTTGATTTTTATTCTTAATGCATACAATTGGTGGATAGATATTTGTATGATCTATTAAATCATGAAGAGACCGAACTGGTAATTTGTGATTAATAAAAATTAAACACCGTTATAAGAGCGAACTGCTGTTAATGTGACTGTTAAGAATTCCATAGATCTTAACGAATTTTCAATTGATAATTTGTGAATGAACTAAGACAAATAATTAGTTGAGAATATTTTTGATACTGCTAGAGAGAGAGTATTGAACAATTTTGGGATTTTGGTCTACAACTTGGAAAAATAATATTTTCATTCATATAGAGTTATAAATTGTGTGTGATAAACTAGGTGAAGTCAAAAGCCCTAGAATTAATTTTGCCATTAACAAATTACGAAACTTTCATAGCCCGCTCCCTCTTCATTAATTTAGTTAGTTTTCTTTAGATTAATTTAATTTAGTTGTTTTCTTTATTAATTTCGATCTTCCAAATAGTGATTCATCTAGTAATTTCGGTACTCAATAAAATAATTAGTTCCTGTGGGTTCGACACTCTATTCACTTAACTATATTACTTGTTGCGATTTTGTACACTTGCAAATATTCACATCAATATACATAAGACATGTATTTTTACTGTTCCGCTTACAAGTAATTTTCAAAAAAATTATGCCTTTTTCTTATTATTGCACCATATTTTTGACACAGTAATTTAATCACAAATTTATAAGTGATATACAACTTCTCAAAGAATGTGAATTATTGCTTAGTGGTGTTATTGTACATATTCTCTTGCTTTCATTCTTGTTACTTATAGCAGTTGGCAACAACTATGCATGGACTTAACCTGTACCCCTGATCTGATTTCCTTTTATGCTAGCGGCTGATCTTCTTTTCTTTTGATGCTACCTAAAAGTTTGCTGTAGTTCATGAAGTGTGTCCTGCTTTTCTCAATGAGTTAAATTAAGATACACAACTTTTGTGGTAACTCAGAGACTTTGATGTTATAAGATCGCATCAAATGAGGAATTGATATTAATATTGTTGTGATCTGAAATCTGTATTTATGCCTTCTGATCTTTAGCCCCGTAATAACTTCAAATCCTCCCTAATTGTAGAGTTTGCTTGTTTAAATACTTAATTATGATCCATGTTGGTTTATTGCCTTAATATTTCCATAGCAGGTGGTATGTTCATAATGACAGGAGATGTGCGCCCTTGTTTTGATGCCTCCACAATTATTCTTCCAGATGACTCATGCTCCATCATCACTGTCCCAGTTACCTTGGACATTGCATCTAACCATGGTGTCATCGTAGCATCCCAAGATGGAATAATAAATGAAACCTATTCACTCTGTTTGGTAGATAATCTTCTCCAGAAGCCAACTATGAAAGAAATCCTCGACAGCAAGGCCATTCAACAAGACGGGAGGGCATTATTAGATACAGGAATAATAGCAGTCATAGGTAAAGCATGGGCGGATCTTGTTACTCTTTCTTATTCATCAAGTCAAACAATGATATCAGAGCTCCTACAACTTAAAACGAGGCAAGTTAACTCCACTTGTGTCTATTAGAACTGTATAATAGTCAATATTTATCTTTTTTAATGCCCATTAACAAACTAAAGTCAATACCTAATTGTCGATCTTGTTATAATGCCATTAATCTTTAAGTTCGTTGATAACAAATGTCTTATCAGTTGTGAAATAACCCTCCCGCTCACCAAAAATCAAAAGTTTTGGTGAGTTTTGAGGGATTTATATTTAATATTCTAACAAGAAAGAACTAGTTTTTATAATGAAAATTTTGATATTTAAATAATTTATATTGACATCCTAGTTCTCTCTACAGGTAGGATTATGGAAGCTATTTCTATAAAATATCATTATCGCCTCTCATCTTGTGTGCTAGCTATTTAGCATGTGTGGAAAGCACCCTTTTGTAAAGACGATTAATATTACATAACAAAGATCATCTTTTAGTGGAAGTATGCAACTATGCATATGCATGTTATGTATTAGTCAATAAACAATATGGCTTTTGCAGAAGCACCATTTATCTAGCAGTATGAAGTTATTTCGGAAATTGAACTGTATGCAAGAACGCTTAATTGTATTAGTTGGATTCAATAAGTTTGAGTTCCTCTATGGATTCCTGATATGGCAAAAACTGGATTAAACCGGGACCGTTCAAATCGGACACAAATCTTAAAGCTCAGGGGTAAAATGGTAATTTCACCTACAAACGGGTCTAAAATGGGGACTGGGTCTTTCTTCAAAGCCCAATAACCCATAAACGGATCTGTCTTACTGGGTACGGGTCCCAACCCATTACAAACTAGTTTAGAAGGATAACGAAGAATTCAGATTCATAATTATCCCTAAGAGAAGGTTTTAACCACTTCTATCTATCCACACCGGAAAGTAGAGATTTGTTCTTATCTCGAAATGGATCCCTAAGGCGGCTATAAAAACCCCTCTTCCCCCACCATAAGAAGGTAATCAATCTTTTACCAGTAAAAGCTCTTTCATAATCTTTCTGATTACTGACAAGAGCGTCGGAGTGTGCATTGTTGGGATCCATCCCAATGTTTCACACTTTTTGTAGGTTCGGAGCGGCAGCAAAAAACCAAGTCAACACGTTGGTGAAGGTCAACAGGTTTGTCTTGTTCGTTTTCTCAAGAATCCACAAATTCTATTTATTGCCCCCACACCAGATTCAGGGGCAACAGATTGGCGCCGTCTGTAGGAAACGAAAAAGCAACCCAACCTAACTTCATCAGCGAGATTAGTTTCATACCATGCATCCAAAAGAGAAGGGAAAGGCAGTAGTCTCCAGCCGAAGAACCACTTCTCTTCCTCCTCCCCCTCCTCCAGCTCAAGGTGCTCCTCCTCAACAGGCCCCTCCCGGGTCTCGAGGGGCAGCCCAGGGGGGCTCTCGTAGGAGTTGTCCAAAGAAACATCCTCTTCAGGACCATGTCGCGGTCCACAATCCTCCAGTTGACTCTATGGCTTCTCAAAGCCCTCCCGAGTGGGATCTCCGTCAAGTGATTGCTAACTGCCAAAAGGGAGTCGACCTCCGAACTCGTCTGAATGGATGGCGAGTCCTTGGGGAGTCCATCAACCCGAGCACCCGGGGGTCTCAAGAGACCGGACCCCCCGCAGACCGAGGACCAGAAGATCCCCTCCCTCGAGGAGGCGAAGAAAGTCCCCTCGTCATCGGCGGAGAAGTCATTCTCCAGAAAGCCAAGCCATACACAGGGACCGCCAAGCTGGAGAGGCACCAGTCACAAGGGCGGAGTTCCAAGATTTTCAAGAGGCCATTCTGCGGGCCCTCAACGCCGCTCCCAACCATGAGCAATAGGCACCTAGTCCTGAACCTGCCCCAAGCCGTCACCACCGCACTCCTAGTCCCCTTTCGCATGGGAAAGAGTCTAGGGGATCGGCAGGATATGACCGAAGGGAAGACTCGGTCTATCGTCGTCTCCACGAGATGGAGAGGCGCCTTGGACGACTTGACAGAGAAGAGGAACAACGAGCGAGAAATTTTCGCCCGAGCAGGCCCCTATTCTCCCTAGCCATCATGGAAGCCCCGGTCCCACAAAACTTTAAGTCCCCTAACTTTGAGTCATACAATGGGGAGTCGGACCCCACCGACCACATCGAGAGTTTTAAAACTCTCATGATGATCCACCAGGCTTCGGATGCACTTCTTTGCAAGACCTTCCTTGCCTCCATCTTCTCATTCGATCAGTTCGAAGGGCTCTTCCTTACCCATTTCGTGAGCAGCCATCGGGCCGAGAAAAAAAATGAATCTTTGGTGACCCTCCGCCAAAGAAAGGGTGAACAGTTAAGAGATGACGTTTGGCTCTTCACTGCTGAAGCCCGGTCTATTGCCTCCCTCAACCAAGCAGTAGCCTCTGCGGCATTCGAGCGCAACGTCACTAACGCCGACCTCAAGGCATCCCTTGCCAAGAAGCCTCCTCGAAACTTCTCAGAACTCCTGCTTAGGAGTGAGAAGTACATTCGAGTGGAAGAGACTCTCAACCCCCCCACTCTCGAGGAATCGTCTTCCGGGAAAAAATGGAAGAATACTAGAAGGGTCCCAGAAACTCCAGAGGGACGATAGTGGCCAACGCCGCCCAGCTCCTCGTTTTGAGAAGTTCACCCCCCTCAATGCTAGTATATCAGCAGTTCTTATAGAGGTGGATAAGGAAGGACTGCTCCGCGCTCCTCCTAGAATGAATACCCCTGGTAAGAAAAGAAACAGGGATAAGTGGTGCCGCTTTTATAGGGACCACGGCCATGACACGGATGATTGTCGGGCTCTCAAAGAGGAGATCGAAGAACTCATACAGCGGGGACACCTGGACAAGTTCGTCCGAAGAGACGAGGCCGACCTTCCATCCTGAGGAGCCTACAAGCAAACAGAGAGGTCCGCCGTGTTCCAAGATTCCGACCTGGGGCCGTCCTCTACCTCATCCAAGGAGGTCCAATGGGGGGAGAACCCAACTCCTCCCAAGTGGCCTTCACCCTATCGTAGAAGTAGGATCTTGGTTTTGAATAAGGCCGATGCTTGTAACCCGGCCAATAGCTTGTAACAATGGTTCGCCCCATCAAAGCGACCATTTAGTTTATTTCAATAAAACTTAACCTTTTGTCTATTGTTGCACTCGCTTTATTTCTACTTCTTCGAGTCACTTCTACGAATCGCTAAGAGGTATGTTCGGAGTCCAGCTTGTCCTACAGGGCTGCTCCCATAACTTACTAATCTCAAAAGATGAGTTCAGAGTCCAACACTTGGTTCGACGTTGCCTTAGCCGCTTGTAAACAAGCAAGTGCGGGGCAGCTCACTATTCAGAATTGCTCCTACAACTCGTCAACTCTCTTAACAAAAAGTTCGGAGTCCAACACTTGGTTCGACATTGCCTTAGCCGCTTGCAAACAAGCAAGTGCGGGGCAGCTCACCATTCGGAATTACTTCCACAACTGTTGAACCTCTTCACAACGAGTTCGGAGCACGACTCTCCCCTAGAGTTGCTCCTCAAACTTGTCCCCCAAATGGCTCTCTTCTAGATCCAAGCTCTTCGCTCCGCTCGCCTCCAAAGCAGACCTCCTCTCAACGAGTTCGGAGCACGACTCTCCCCTAGAGTTGCTCCTCAAACTTGTCTCCCAAATGGCTCTCTCCTAGAGCCAAGCTCTTCGCTCCGCTCGCCTCCAAAGCGGACCTCCTCTCAACGAGTTCGGAGCACAACTCTCCCCTAGAGTTTCTCCTCAAACTTGTCTCCCAAATGGCTATCTCCTAGAGCCAAGCTCTTCACTCTGCTCACTTCCAGCGGACCTCCTCTCAATGAGTTCGGAGCACGACTCTCCCCTAGAGTTCCTCCTCACACTCGCCTTCCAAACGGCTCTCTCCTAGAGCCAAGCTCTTCGCTCCGCTCGCCTCCAAAGCGGACCTCTCATCAACGAGTTTGGAGCACAACTCTCCTTTAGAGTTGCTCCTCAAACTCGCCTCCCAAACGGCTCTCTCCTAGAGCCTTCGCCTAACCGAGCGACCTTCTTCCAAGAGACTTCAGAGCCTAACTCACTTAGAGACGCTCGTTAGACTCGCATCCAAGAATGGATCTTCTTAAGAGTCATACAAAGCTCTCCTCAACTTCACGAAGACAAAAATATTGCAGGACTATTTTGACCATGAAGAAGGATGATTCTTCAACTTATTCCTGAACAGAACTTGTAGACCTCTGAGTTAGCTTTGAAACAAGAGGTCACACGCCCCAATCCGACCTCCATAGTACCGGGAACGTTGTTACAATACACATACGCCGAGCAATCTTGCCGCCGACGTCAAAACGTAAGGAAAACTAGGGACCCACATGCCACGTGGTGCTCTTCTAGACCTCGGCAAGCTCTCCGAAGTTGCTTGCCGCCGACGTCAAAACACAAGAGAAACTAGGGACCCACATGCCACGTGGCACTCTCCTAGACCTCGGCAAGCTCTTCGAAGTCGCTTGCCACCGACGTCTAAACGCAAGAAATTGCATTCACTGGTCAACAGTCAATGGTCAAACTTGCCACGCGTCGCTCTCCTGGACTTCGACAACACGCTCCGAAGTCACTTGCCACCAGAGCTGAAATGAGAGAAAAGCTCCGCCTCAAAATTCGTGTTCGATCAAGATCAACGGTTGTGATTAAAGCAAAAAAGAAAAGTCAATGGTCAACGTTGACTGAGTCAACGGTCAACTGTTGACCGCCACTCGTCCCCGATGTCATTTTCCATGGGAGGTGAAATGAGAGAAAAATTTTGCCTCAGAATTCGTGCACAAACAAGATCGATGGATGAGATTCGTCCGGAACAATCAAACAAATAAAGAGAGAAAAGAAGTAACGGGTTAACGGGTCGGACCCGTTATGGACCCAAACCGTTAGCAACCCACACTCCTCTGTTCACTCTCTTCTTCTCCCTCAAGTTTCCTGCCAAAACCAGCATCGGCTTCTTCCCCAAACTGCTCCTCCAACCTCCCTCTTCGTTGAGCTCCCAAACTCCACGTTCGAACCCTTCGTCAACCTCGTCGATGCTTCTCCACAGAGCTCCTATCCCCTAGTCGAGCTCCCACAAAGAACCCAACGACAGCTCCGCCACGGCCAACGTCTCCATCGAGCTTACCTCCGCTGTGAGCTCCAACGAGGAGTTCCGAACTCCTACCCTCCTCGCTGAGCGTCTTCGTCACCAAGCTCCAGCTCCCGAACCGAGCTCCTCTCCTTCGAGCTCCCCTCGCCGAGTTCGACCGCAGTGCCTCGTCGAAGCTCCCCAGCAAGCCTCGAGTCTCCTCGCCGTCTCCAAGCGAGCTCTCCTCCACCTCGAGCTTCCTCGTCAAAGCTTTGCCGAAGCTCTGTCTTCTCGCCTTGCTCTGCTCGGAGGTTGAGTCGGAGAAGGAGACGAGGGAGAGAGCGCGAGAAGGAGACGAAGAAGAAAAAGAAAGAGCAGAAGACGGGAAGGAAAAGAAACAGAGAAAGAAGAGAGAGCAGAGGTTCGGGAAAGAAAAAAAATATTAAAAAAAATTTGGCCAATGTTGACCAACTGTGTCACGTGGCGCTCTCCTATTCGTCGACAGCCCAGTCCGATGTCGATTGCCACCGATCCTGAAATGAGGGGGAAAATGGCTCCTCACGATGCGCGCTCATCTGATCATGATCAACATACAGAAATGCGCCACTTGTCAGGTATTTATTTATTTATTTATTTATTTATTTATTTTATTGATTTAATTATTTAAAAAAATCAGAAAAAAATAATTAAAAAATTCTAAAAATAATTATTAATTCGGAAAATATTTTTAAATTCTGAAAATAATAATTATTAAATTAGAATAATTAATTAAAATTTTCGATAATTAACTATTTAATTCGAAAATTAAATAAAAAATTGGAAAAAATTCAGAAAAATCTGGAAAAAATCACAAAAAATTCAAAAAAATTTGAGAATAATTTTGGGTGTTTTACAAGCTCAGATTGATACTGTTACACCCCGAGCTAGATCCAACTCCCCCGAGAACTCCAATAAAATCTCGTACGCCATTAGAACAACAAACTACTCCTTAAAAGCTGTTAAACTCAGTCTTCAAGAGTGGGGGGCTCGTGATATGGCTAAAAATGGGATTAAATCGGGACCATTCAAATCGGGCATGAATCTTAAAGCTCAGGGGTAAAACAATAATTTCACCTACAAACGGGTCTGAAATGGGGACTGAGTCTTTTTTCAAAGCCCAATAACCCATAAACGGAACTATCTTACTGGGTACGGGTTCCAACCCATTACAAACCAGTTTAGAAGGATAAAGAAGAATTCAGATTCATAATTATCCCTAAGAGGAGGTTTTAACCACTTATATTCATCCACACCCGGAAGTAGAGATTTGTTCTTATAAGAAGGTCATCAATCTTTTACCAATAAAAGCTCTTTCATAATTTTTCTGATTACTGACAAGAACGTCGGAGGGTGCGTCGCCGGGATCCATCCCGGTGTTTCGCACTTTTTGCAGGTTCGGAGCAGCAGCAAAAAACCAAGTCAACACGCTGGTGAAGGTTAACAGGTCAACCGGTTTGCCATGTTCATTTTCTCAAGAATCCACAAATTCTATCTATTGCCCTCACACCAGATTCAGCGGCAACAATTCCTATCTTTGCAACTTTATTCGTATTAAGACCTGATACTTAAATGACACTATCCATTGCAGATGAGTTTATATGAAGACTTGGTGGCAGCATGGGTATCTGCACGACATGAACAAGTGTGATAATTGGTTTGAAACATGATATAAATAGGCAAGATCATAGAAGGCAATAGATGCATTTGTTCGTAGAGTAAGTATACATGATTTGCACTTAATGAGAGTACTCCTTCAATCTAAATTCTCATTATATAGTTTGACAGATTTTACCTTGTCGGGTATATCATTATGTATTTGTTTTCATTTGCTTATTCTTTTGCTGCAATACATGATAAACAAAAAAAGGAAACCATCTCTTTTGCTTATTCCCTTTTTTCTTAAAACATAGACTGGGAAGACTGATTTCGAGACACTTGAGAAGAAAACAATGGAATGGGGGGGACCAACTGTTGCATGTGGAAAGCAGGTTTGTTTATTAACAATATTCCAATCTCACTGCTGAACAAGTTTTCTTTATTACCCTTCGCTAAATGTGCCTAATAACTATTCCTTTAAATTTTTGATGGTGCAGTAACTTGCTGAGATGATTTTCCAGTCAGCATTGTAGATCGGAGTTATTTATTGGCGAGTTGTAGATGTACACAATTTATTGGCAATGGAAGCTAATTTCCTATTGATGGAGCAAACTTAGAAATTAAGTGGATGAGATTGTTATAAGACTTTATATGCTTATTATATGTCAGTATAGTACTTTTAGGTTGACATTTTAATTATTTTGTAATTTGACATACTTGTAATACTTAAAATATGATTTAAGTTTAATTTCATTTAATTTTGTTTCATAAACACATTTATTTATTTTATTGTGTATTTAGTTTATAATTGGATTAATATTATAAAAGAAAATATTAAATTATCATAAGCGTAATTAATAAGAAAAAATTGTGTATAGAGCGATGAGTATATATTCAAATATTTGCATGCGAAAACCATCACTAAAATCTATAGCAATGGAGTTTCAACCGTGGGTATAGGAAAGCAAGATGTGTCGTTAAAACCTATACCAACGGATACGAAACCGTGGGTATACGAGGTTTTGTCTAACGGGTGAAAAAACCGTCGCTATAGGCTATAGTGACGGCATTCTGCCGTGGGTATAGCGAATCATTGATTACGAAAAAATATGTCCGTCGGTATAGGTTTTACGGGGTATACCTACGGTTTTCCGCCTTTTACCCACGGATTTTTGCTGTCACTATATGTCAAATTCATTGTAGTGTGCGGACGGTTTCTCAAACATATATGCCAGAATATTCATAGCCTCATTATCGATCGTTGGTTTCTCAATGTGGAATAACATCTTCCTACTTATCGACATCTGAATTTGCATAAGCGCCTTCTGATCTAAACGATTGCAAGCCGCCAACGCAACTGCATCTACTTCGGCTCCTTCTGACTTTATGACAAACAACGGATCATCTGAATCTTTCTGTCGGCGAAACGCAATCATCTGAATCTTCCAAATTATGAACTCTGTTGCATCGAACCACTCAATTCTATTGTTGTCTCTCATCTCTGCAACACACATAGTGCTTTCATACCACTTTGTTGAGTTTAATGCGGAATAAATCAATCTGAGCTGTGAACAAAATAAATTAATCAAAGAAACGAGAACAAACAAAACAACCATGCATACAAGAACTCACAAGATTTTTTCGAGATTCACCCAATGCAATAGCTACTTTCTTGCGCAGAGACACTCCTGTGATTTTCTCTAGAATAATGAAGAGAAACATGTTATGATCACTCTATATCTCACCACCAAGGTGTAGGGTTTTATCTTTTCTTCTTCTCTCAAGAACAGATGCTAGATCTCACTTCCTCTCGAATAATCTTACACCATACATATATATAGGATTACAAAAGATTAGATCTCAACCATTGATCAAACAGCGCTGCGCGGTCGACTGCATGAAGAGACGGTCGACTGCAAATATCCATTGAGCGAACAGAGAACTTGACAGTCGACTGCACTTTCCTGAACATAAGCTTGCTGCCTTTGCTGCCGTGCTGCTTGCTCTTGCTTGCTCCTACTTCAATGCTTCTTCTTGCAATGTTCTTCCACCCATTATATTGTGTATTGGATCCACAAATCTCAACATCCCTTTTTTTTGCTATGTCTTTCTTTTACACTTACTCGATAATTTGGAGACGATAATACTATAGACGCAACTAGGTACATCTAAGAGGAGAGATTTTAACAAACTCACTTTGAGTACGAAAGGTACTTCTTTGTATCTAAGCAATTTACGTACAAAGTTTTAGAGAAGTTACAGGATAAATAAGTTTATGCATATCGAGATACAAAATTATTTATCACATGCACTTTTACTCTAGGCATACCCCCATAATCTCTACTATTATAATGGGAGAAGGGCTTAGTGTCATCTGTCACCAGACGTCATTTTGTCAACACGTGCAGCGCACGTGTTGACAAAATGACTCACTTTGGTAAATATTTTCGAAGGTGGACCAGTTTGGTAAGTATTTTCGAAAGTGGATCAGTTTGGAAATTATTTTCTTTTTATCCTTTTCATTATAAAAAAACACAGACAGCGCACGTGTTGGTAGGTTTTTTTCCTTTTTCCTTCTTTCTCCATGTGCATCGCACGTGCATGATACTAGTTAGAAATAATGAGTTATTTTGGCACCTACAGAATATATATTTAATTGAAAAATCAGTATGTTTTCTTGATTTGAGATTACTTCTGCAAGGATGATTTATTGCAATATTATGAGCATGTTCTTACAACAAACGAATTTTTTTATTATTGAATAATCCTTTCGTGAAATATAGACCGTATAATATGATTGTTTTGTGCCTACTAACATAACTAAATTTGTTATATACCTAGAAGCAGTGGCGGAGCCAGGATTTTAATCCAGCGGGAGCGAAATCATAAAAATCACAAATTTATAATAGTCTTTAAACATCCACATCACAATCTCTAATATTATAATGGGAGAGTTGGAGTTGTCATTTGTCAACATACAAACCCGTGCATTGCATGTGCAAAACAATTTTATAATATGTTTTTAGCACTAAACATACACATATGTTACACGTACAACTCAAATTTTACTTATAAAAACGTGCATTGCACGTATAAATTGTAGTTTTTTCTTCAAAATATTTTTTCCAATTACGTGCAATGCATGTTCAACTCTAAAATTATTTCTTCACACGTACATCGCATGTGAAAATCCTCCAACTCTTATGAAAACGTGCATCGCACATGAAAAATACTAGTATACATAGGATTCGCACGTGAAAAATACTAGTATACATCGCACGTGAAAAATACTAGTAGGTTTTGCCCCGAGCTCCAGTTTCCGGAGAGGCCGTCCATGGTGCAGTTCTTTAAGTGAATGAGAGGAGCGTGGGTTTGGGGCATTGGGCCAGGAAGGGGAGCGATTTCGGCTGAGTGAGGGGGAGCAGAATTTTTGAAGTACTGGACTTTTTAAAGAGCTGACGAAATTCAGGGGGAGCGGCTGCTCCCCCTGGGCCTTCACTCCATCAGCCCCTGCCTAGAAGTATTAACGTCATACATTGAAAACATATTTGCATCTGAGCATGTATATGAATCTTACAAATTATATGATCCATGCATTCCTTTTTTTTCTCTCATGGATATGTCATAGAAAAAACTAACAAAAAAAAACATGTGACTGAACCCAAATTACCTATCATGTAATTCTAAAAAACATCCCTTATGAGTGTACAATAATAAGAAGTACCTGAGTTTATAAGCCAAACAACTTGCATAACATAAACTCCAAGAGATAAACACAAATTATCTAAATGAGTTTCATTGCTTACCATATTGGTTCCCTGTGATCCACTTTGCTGTGTTTTGTACTCTTCGCATTAGTCTCTTCTGTGTCCTGGCTTATGGCAGTGCCAACACTCTTCTTTGCGATGTTCTACTCTTGACTTGGACATATAATTCCTACTTTCTGACCTCCCTCTATTAGTACTTCTCCCACGATTCTCAGTAGCCAAAGCGGAGTTTCTAGAAGACGACTAATAAGATTCTCCATTTCTTTTTCTCCTTACCTCCCCATTCATGATGCTCTTCACAACATCCTTCAGAGTAGTTACATCAGTTATAATAATAGTGATAGTATGTTCTAGCGGACCGTAACTATCGGGAAGACTAGATAGCAATAACAATACCTGTGCTCATTCCACGAACTTCAACCTTGCATATTTTAACTGATTGCAGACCATACAAAAATTGTTCACATGCTCTGCCACTGAACCCCGCTCTGAACACTTCATGTTCATCAACTTCTTCAAGTGAATGATCTGGTTTGATGCGGACGGTTTCTTAAACATATATGTCAGAATATTCATAGCCTCATTATCGGTGTTTGGTTTCTCAATGTGGAATAACATCTTCCTACTTATCGACATCTGAATTTGCATAAGCGCCTTATGATCTAAATGATTGCAAGCCGCCAACATAACTGCATCTACTTCGGCTCCTTCTGGCTTTATGACAAACAACGGATCATCTAAATCTTTCTGTCGGAGGAACGCAATCATCTGGATCTTCCACATTGTGAACTCTGTTGCATCGAATCACTCGATGCTACTGTTGTCTCTCATCTCTGCAATACACATAGTACTTTCATACCACTTTGTTGAGTTTAATGCAGAATAACTCAATCTGAGATGCGAACAAAATAAATTAATCAAAGAAACGAGAACAAACAAAACAACCAAGCATACAAGAAAACACAAGATTTTTTTCAGATTCACCTAATGCAATAGCTATTTTCTTGCGCAGTGGCACTCCTGCGATTTCCACTAGAATAATGAAGAGAAACATGTTACAATCACTCTAGATCTCACCACCAAGCTGTAGGGTTTTATCTTTTCTTCTTCTCTCAAGAACGGATGCTAGATCTCACTTTCTCTATAATAATCTTACACCATACATATATATAGGATTACAAAAGATTAGATCTCAACTATTGATCAACAGCGTTGCACGGTAGACTGCACGAAGAGACGGTCGATTGCAAATATCCATCGAGCGAACAGAAAGCTTGACAATCGACTGCACTTTCCTGAACATAAGCTTGCTACCTTTGCTGCTGTGCTGCTTGCTCTTGCTTGCTCCTACTTCAATGCTTCTTCTTGCAATGTTCTTCAACCCATTATATTGTGTATTGGATCCACAAATCTCAACATCCCTTTCTTTACTATGTCTTTCTTTTACACTTGATAATTTGGAGGCGATAATAGTACTATAGACGCAACTAGGTATACGTCTAAGAGGAGAGATTTTAACAAACTCACTTTGAGTACGAAAGGTAGTTCTTTGTATCTAAGCAATTTACATACAATGTTTTAGAGAAGTTACAGGATAAATAAGTTTATGCATATCGAGATACAAAATTATTTATCGCATGCACTTTTACTCTAGGCATACCCCCGGAATCAGAAATAATGATTTATTTTGGCACCTACAGAATATATTTAATTTAAAAATCAGTATGTTTTCTTGATTTGAGATTACTTCTGCAAGGATGATTTTTTTGCAATATTATGAGCATGCTCTTACAACAAACGAATTTTTTTATTATTGAATAATCCTTTCGTGAAATATAGACCGTATAATATGATTGTATTGTGCCTACTAACATAACTAAATTCGTTATATACCTAGAAGTATTAATGTCATACATTGAAAACATATTTGCATCTGAGAATGTATATGAATCTTACAAATTATACGATCCATGCATTCCTTTTTTTTTTTTTTTTTTCTCTTTTCTCTCATGAATATGTCATAGAAAAAACTACAAAAAAATAAAAAATAAAAACAATCATGAACATTTTAGAGAGGGATCAATTATTTAATTTTTCTAATGGAAATTAACATTCTTTTTTAATGATAAATCATCATTGATCCTCCTAAACAACCGCCTTCTCTTTCCAATTTTAGACCACAATTGGTTCAAACCTGCATTACAATCTATCTTCTCTCTCTCTCACACTATCTCTCTCTTTCCCCCATCATTATCATCATCTTCCTCCTCAAAGAGAGAGAAAGAGAGAGAGGAGGAAAATTGAGGCAGAAAACAGAGATTTCGATAATAATGTTGCAGAGAGCTGCAAGCAACGCATACTCATGGTGGTGGGCAAGCCACATCCGAACCAAGCAGTCCAAATGGCTCGATACCGATCTCGAAGGCCAGTTTTCTATTTTTTTTTATAAAAAAAATCAATTCTTAAATTTTATGTTCATATTTGATTTATATATCCTTTTCGAATATATATATATTTTTTTACTTTTTTGGTTAAATTAAATTTTTTTTATAACTTTTTTTGGTTAAATTAATATAATTGATTTGATGTTATTCATAATTTATCTATCGGAATTTAAATTGTCAAGCTATATGTGAATTTTGGATGATAATGAAATTACATAGGCTCTAACTTAATTTAACATTAATGCCCAAAATATTTGACACGAAATTCCTGATTATATTTAACTAGTAATATACACGTGCAATGCACGTATTAATTTTTTACAAAAATTCAATGTAAAAATTCTGATTTGCACATATTGCATATGCGTTGCACGTAAATAGGCAGATTTACAACTCCTATCCTTCCATTATAATAGTTATATTATTATATATTATTACTATTATTATTATATATTATAACTACAAAAATTCAAGTATCATACACGTGCACACGTGCACGGGGAAAAATTGAAGGATAATGAAAAGGGTAAAAAGAAAATAATTTCCAAACTGATCCACTTTCGGAAATATTTACCAAACTGGTCCACTGCCGAAAATATTTACCAAAGTTAGTCTATAACCCATTATAGTAGTAGAGATATTATTATATATTATATTATAGATAGATGAATAGATAGATAGATAATAATTTACACGTATGATGCACATTTAATATAATAAAAGAAAATTTTTAAAAAAATTAAAGTAAAAAAACGGATGTAGTGAGGACTCGAACCTTAGACCTCCTTTATATTAGTTGTGCACGTACAATACATGCGTATATTGTACGTAGATTTACAAATGACACTAAGGTCTTCTCCCATTATAATATTAGAGATTAGAGATATTAGAGATTAGAGATTAAATCAAATTTTTTCTCTTTTGGTCCAAATTTATGGTTCATTCATCTTGAAATAGAAAAGACGGGAATGCGTGTTATGATTTTATTATACAGTAGTATGAATTTTGGTTCTGTATATTATGATTTCGGAATATCTGAGGTATTCTTTTGTACAATGCAATGTTTAAGAATTTTCCAGGGCGTTCCATTAATAAGACACGTACATAATGAAATACATTAAATTACAAAAGGTTACCTTGTGCAAGCAAGCAAGCAAGTTTATAATAAACTAATGAGCTGAAATTGTTGTTTTCCTGGATCAGTTTAAAAGATAAATCAATGTGTTTCTTGGTAAATTTAATTTGCTTAATAGTCGTTGATCTTCTTTTCCATTTCTTTTTTTTATGGTTTGCAGAGATGGGGGAGAGAATGCAGGCCATGATCAAGATCATCGACGAAGATGGCGATTCCTTTGCAAGGAAGGCAGAGATGTATTTCAAGAAGCGACCGGAGTTGCTTGAATCCGTCGAACAGACTTACAAGGCATACCGAGCGCTAGCTGAGAAGTATGACCACATCTCAAGCGAGCTCCACAAGGCCAATCACACCATCGCTACCGCCTTCCCTGACCAAATTGAATTCGACATGCAAGATGAAGAGTGCGCAAGCCTCAACCTCGGGAAAGCAATCTCTTCTGGAAAGCTCGGGAAGCCGTCAGCAGGGGTACCTCGTATCGGTATACCGAACAAGAACAAGAAGAAAGAAACCGAACGATCTGCGTTGAAGAAGTCAAGGCTTGCCCGTGTTGCGTCCCAGCGAAGCAAGGCGAAAGCTCAGGACGAGATCGACAAGCTCCAGAAGGGAATCCTTGTCCTCCAAACCGAGAAAGAGTACATCAGGACTTCGTATGAGAGCGGAGTTGCCAAGTACTCAGACATTGAGAGGCAGATCACGGAGATGCAAGAGGACGTGTTTTCCTTGCAAGATGCATACGGCGCGAATGCGGTTATTGAGGACGATGCAGCACGCACATTGATGACAGCAACAGCTCTTCGGTCATGTGAGAGCAGTCTAGCTAAATTGCAGGAACAACAAAAAAGAGTGATGGAGGAGACTAAAATAGAAATGGAAAAGGTTAAAAAGATTAATGCGAAAGAGAAGATTCATCAGTCATCCGAGGAAGTCACTAATGAAGAGGAGGAGAGCATTATTGAGCCAGCGTCTTTGTGCGAACACATTGAGATCTCTTCTGATGTTTCAGTAGAGGAACTTGCCGAAAAGATCAATGAACTTGTGAGTAAAGTCATCAGCTATGAAATGTCAGCTTCGTCTCAGACTGCACAAATGAAGAGAATGAGTGCGGAAATTGATGTGCTTCACAGGCATTTGCTAAGCTCCGACGAAGATAAGAGAGCTCTTACAAATGACGTGAACAGTTTGTATGATAGGTTACTAGAAGCACAAGAGGAGCTGAAGAGAATGCAACACGTAGAAGAGAAGCTGAGGAGAAAGCTGAAGAGAATGCAACAGGCAGAAGAGGAGCGGAAGAGAACGCAAGAAGTTAAAGAAAGTGTACTGATTGCCTCCGAAGAGGCCATTTCAATTCAAAATGAAAAGGCTGTTCCTTCAGTAAGTGTGACTACTGTCGAAGAGGCCATTAATTCAGTTCAAAATGAAACGGCTGGTCCTTCGACGACGACGACAAGTGTGACCAACGAAGAAGCTATTTCAGCTCAAAATGAAATAATGGCTGCTCCTTCAATAAGCATGACCGACAAAGAGGCCATTTCCATTTCAGTTCAAAATGAAGAGGCTGCAGGTTCTTCAGCAAGTGTGACTGAGAAAGAGGAGGCCATTTCAATTCAAAATGAAAAACCTATTGAACATTCAGAAGCTGAGGATGGCTCAAAACAAGCTCAGGTGACCCCCCAGGTGGTGAAACAGGCCGGAGTTGTTGAAATCAGTTCGTCGCAATCAGTCGATCATGTTGAGTTAAGTAATGCATCAAAACTGCAACTTGAGACAAATCATTCAGAAAATTCTTCAGGTTTCGAGGAAAGAGATGAGGAAGTCAAAATCACTTCGCAGGATAGCATTCATCAAAGCAAAAAATTCAGCCCAAAACTCAAGAAATCTGTTGTTGGTCATTCAGAAGTCAAGAATAATCCAAGTAATGAAGAAAATGTTAAAGCCGAATCGATTAAATCTCAGGTCGCAGAGCAAGAAGATAGAATACATGGTAATGCTACTGAATCAAAATTACAATTTGAACAAGACCCAGATGCTTCTCTAAACTCGCTGCAGTCGTTGGTCAATAAATTACAAGGTAAAGAGAAGAAGATTATATTGACCCAACTTGAATCAACCTTTCGGAACTACAGAGATACAAAGAAAAAACTTTCTGAAATAGAGAAGCAAAATCATGAGCATAATATAGAAATTAGCAAACAAATACGAGAACTGAAGAGTTCCAATGCAATGAAGGATGCAGAGATTCATGCACTTCGGAAAAATTTGAGATCTTTACAGTTGAAGTCTACTGGGACTGCAAGAATTTCTGATCCTCTGGTTTTCGAGTCTGAACCTAGACAGGCCACATCTTTGGAAGACAACAACTTTGAACCTCACACCATTTCAGTCATCGAAGAGAAATTTAGACAGGATGTCGACACAGTTCTTGAAGAGAACTTGGAGTTCTGGTTGAGATTCAATTCTTCTTCACAAAACAGGCAGCTTTTCCAGACCACTTTTGAAGATATACAAGCCGAAATCGACAGTTTGAAGTTGAAGAAGTCAGTAGGTGAAGGAAGTAATCATAAGAAGTCCGGAGGTGAAGGAAGTAATCATAAGAAGTCCGGAGGTGAAGGAAGTAATCACAAGAAGTCAGGAGGTGAAGGAAGTAATCACTCAAATGCAGCAGGGAAGCAGGCGAATCTGGAATCTCTACTCATCGAAAAAAAGCTGAAAGAACTCAAGACTGAGATCCACGTATGGTTAGAACAAAATGCATTACTGCAAGGAGAACTCGAGAGTAAATACTCATCACTCTCAAACATACAAGAGGAGATATCAGCGACTTTAGAAGCAAGTTTGGAAGGTAATATAGAAGAAGAGGGGTTAGTGTTTGCTCCCTATCAAGCTGCAAAGTTCCAGGGGGAGTTACTCAACATACAACTGGAGAACAACAAGGTGTCAGAGGAACTGATGGCGGGGATGGAGGATGCAAGAGAGTTACAAGGGGAAATAGAAAACACACTTGCAAGGTTACATGGTAAAAAACTTCCAAAAGCTCTGGAATCTGCAGGAGATGGCAGCAATAAGGACCCATTACGGCATTCTTCGACAAAGAACCAAGTTCCACTCAGGTCATTCCTCTTCTCTCAGAAGCCAAAGAGGAAATCTATGTTTTCCAAAGTGAACCCAGCACTCCAAATCCGTATGGCTGGCCGTGGCCGTGGCCGTGGTGGTGGCGGTGGCCGTGGCCGTGGCCGTTCTTCATCATGATTGGCCTGTAATGTCGGTAATGTTTAATTTGTTCAAATTTTTTGTGAAGTACTTGTTTACTATGCATGCATGAATTCCCTGAACTTTGTATATTGCAAATTACTATCAAACTACTGCTAATGAAGGTGAAATTACAAATATTGTCCCCTCTCGAAGCTAAGAAAGAAGTGGTGGGAAGCTATATTAACTTAAAAAGGCTAAATTTCATAAAACTATCCTTCCTATACTTAATTTGGTGTTTTTTAAAGATAATTACGCTAAACTTGCTTTAATACATGTAACCCCCTCAAACCTTTCATTTTTTTTTTTTTAATACAGAAATCAACCATTGTATCAGGTAGTTGTTTTGAAAAAGTCGCTCTAGTTTAGAGTAGTTTCTTGAAAGTAAAAAAGAGTTTCGAGTTAGATAATAGTTACACACCTTTGGAAAAACTTCATGCTAGTTTACTATAACTGAGCCTAATTCTTCTTATCCTAGTTGTCAACTTGTTTTAATGAAGTTCTTGGCTTGATGTACCTTAAATGTTCCTTTTTAACACAGGTTCAAAGGGACTATGTAAACTCCCATATAGCTCCCCTTCTGTAACAAGGCGGTAGCTACCAAGATGGTGGAAGGCTCTCTCACTGCAACGAGCGAGTTACTAGATATAGTTCCCTGCTGTATCTATTGTTGATAGGTTTATGAGGTTATTAACAGCTGGATTAGTGATAGATTCAGGAAATGGAGAGGATCCAATTCTGGAAATTAACATATTGTCCTACTTTGAGGTGATTAGGCAATGCTGTGATGCATCTTTAATCACCCTAAAGAGAAAGGGACAATAATTTTGTCACATTGAGTTGAACGAAATTAATTTGTATACTTGTTTTTGGTACCGTTGATAATGGCAATGGGAAAAATTAATTTGCATCAAGTTCACGTGTCTGATGACAAACTATTTATGTTTCGGTTTTATATTTGTACAACTATTTCATGTAATTTTTGCATACAAGTTACAATTGAAAGCTAACCTGCCTAATCCTACAATTAAACTGCTGAAAATTTAAGGATCATACAAGGAAAAACAGAAAGAACCTGGCAAAAGTTAGAGCTGTAGAAGGACAAATCAATGTAAGCAATTGCAGAACGACTATATACAGTAACAATAAACACCTGAAGTCTAACTGAAAATGTGTGCAGTTCTTACCAGTAACCAGCGGCCGAAGTTGTAACACCCCGAATTTCATTTACATATAATTCGTAGCACAACAGGATATTTTACTTCAAATTCGTACAATTTTACAAGGGAAATAAAACTTTTTATTATACAACAATGTTTATTACAGAGTATATAGCGGAATGAATACAACATGATATGTACAACTTTAACATCAATAGATTTAATCATAAATATTCTCTTTAGCATCAATTCATCTTCATGCCCTTTTGCTAATCCAAGTCCTGCACTGGAAAACTGTGGGCACGTCAGTTGCTTACAACCGACGCAATATTATAAAACAACGATCCTCTCTATGCCGTAATATAACGATTCTCTTACTTTAGCAAACACAAACTTGAATATATATTAAAGTGTAAAAGAGTGACAATCCTAAATATGTCAGTGTATGATATGACTTAATGCCTTATACAGATGTTTACTCTATGATGACACTAATGCATACTTGTTCGGATTCTATATTGGTTAAATCCCTCGCCATGCATCATACTACTATGACTACTACAAGATTTAGACACTCTGCGAATATTGGTTCTCACCCCAGAATACTGGAGATCAATTTCGCTCTGTGGATCATTCTATGGCCCTTTCGTCTATCGTCCCGGAATACAGGGGATTATCTCACTTCGTGAGTCATTCTTGAACCCTCATCGCACAAATGCCCCATTAGCGTCGCTCTCGTTCCGGAATATTGGAGATCATCCCCGCTCCGTGGATCATTCTGTGGCTCTTGCGTCCATCGTCCCAGAATACTGGGGGCTGTCTCTCTCCAAGAATCATTCTGGAGTCCATAACTCACATTTGCTCTAGTTTCATCTTGTCACCAACTAGTGCATGTCCTTAAGTTTTAATTTGAAATCATCACAACCTAGAGCTAACTTAGCCTACCGAACTTAAATCAACACGAGAGAAAGTCAGCCCAAACCGGCTACTTCTCAGAGATACCCACATTGGTTAGTTTCTCAAATTTTTTTAATTCAAAAATGCCGATTACCAAGGGTCTCGCCTAACCTCTAGATCAACATCTTTTCATGTTCAACATTATGAGGTACGCATACCCTTAGTATTCATATTCTCAATTTCATATATTCATGTCTTATTCAATTCTTTCATCCATTTATTTATTTATCATGAAGTAAACACTTCTTGGTTAATCAACCAAACTATTCATTTTTAATAATTCACAAGCTCTTTCGATAATTAAAACTATTTTTCATATTCATCTATACTTTAAGTATCATTCTCAGTACAAAGTTTGTTTAAGATTGAAAACTCAATTTCTTAAAGATTTATCATTAGAAGTTCATTATTTAAATCTCATCATTTCACTTTGATTTTATTACAAAATCAACCTTTAAAATCTTAATCATATATATATTCTTCTGAACTCAAACACATGAATATACCTTTTAAATATCCAAAATATAACCTAAAACAGTCAGAAAATATTTTCAGTTGTTACTTTAATATATTAAAACATTTATATAATTTTTCTGAATTTTTAAAACTTAAAAAAAAACCAAAAATATATTTAAAAAATGCATTGTGTGCATGCAGGGCTCGAACCCGAGACCCAGGGACATCTAGCGCCACACGACAACGCAAGGCACAAGCACGTCCCTGCTAGCCACCCAAGACAAACATGACTTTTAATTATATATGGGTTTAAAATTCATATAACTTATCTTTCTGATAAATCTCATTTTGAACACTTTCAAATATTTTCGATTTCTTTTCTTTCCCTTCATTTTGATTATTCATAAAACTTTATCTCTAAGTTTTCATAAATAGATTTTATTCATATTACCACCAAGTTTAACTCAATTAATCATTTTTTATAAATCTAGTATTCAAATAATCATTTTTATAAATCTAATATTCATATGTTTTGATTAGGAAAATTTGACTACATCATGAATGCATTTTTATTTTAAAAATTCTCACTTCCCCATTAGTTTGATAAATCACCCCTTATATTTACATAATTTCTCATACACCAAAATTAACAACTTTATGCATACGTCAACATATTTCAATGATCTAATCATGGCTTCTCATTTGTGTCCAACAACATGCAAATTATCTTTGATTAAATTTCAATTTTAACAACCTATTAATTCTCTATTAGCATGCATAGGTTTTCATATTTCATTTCTATTAAACATTCTAAATAACATCATCACATAGAATCACAAAATTAACTAAAACTCATATGAATTATCATTTTTATGCAACAATTTTTCTACACATGCATACTACTATATTTTAGAAAGCAAGAATAAACACCCACCCAATGAAGTATTGAAGTATTTCTTAGCAATCAAACTCCGAGAACCCTTCAATCCCCTTTCTCGAAATCTGTGCACAAAGAAGGAAAAAGGACCCAGCAAGCATTTCGGCCAAGTGAACAACATCTCTTTTTTTTTTTTTTCTTTTTTCGATTTCTTTTTGCTGATGAAACCAAAGGAGAAGTTGGTTGTGTTTTACAAGGAAAAATTGATTAATGTGATTAATTATCCACTAAAATAATTTAATTACCCACTCATCTAAGCTAATTACTCTACTCACCTCTTCCTCTCCCCCACTCACTCCATCCAACAGCTGGCCAAATACTTTTGGAGTGTGCACATTGCACGTGTGCACGTGCACGTGCTTTGTGTACACCCACACATTTTTTTTATTGAATAAAAACTGGGTATTCTACATGACAAGTTGTGTCGGCTTCCATTTAAATAACAAGTAATATACACGTGCAATGCACGTATTAATTTTTTAAAAAATAAACTAAAAAGTCTGATTTACACGTGCGATGCATTTCTAAATAAATAGGATTATATATTTTTAAAAGTAAATGTGAATATTATAATAAGAGATTTGGAGTTGCACGTAATGTAATACCCTGATTTTTCAATTAATGAAAAATTATTTTTGCACGTAGTGTGCACGTGCAATATTTTGGGTTGAATTATTTTTATAATGATGTGTATAAATATTTAATTAAGTGTTCTCAAATTATTTTGTACAAAAAGCCTTTCTTCAAAGCCTTATTTTAATTTAGTGAAAAGCCATTTTTCTTAAAAGCCCAAATGTATTTTATTTTATTTATTTTTATAAACTATTTTGGCCCAAAAAGAAAGCCCATGAATTAACCTATTTTATTAAACTTGTCATGTAGAAGACTTTTTTAACTAATTTATTTTTTTTTGTACAAATTTAAAATGTACAAATTTTGGCCTAGTTGCATGCACGTGCACTACACGTACACGTGCTATGCACACCCTAGGGGGAGGCCGGGATTCATTCTTTTGGAGGGAAATTTGAGTTTTGTCATGGTGATCATGGGGGTAGTTGTATGGATGTGGGTAGTTTTTCTAACTCCTACCTTAATCTAGACCCTTCATTCTACAACCACCAAAGCAATCTTGGCCCTCCATCTCACTCATTTCCTAGTATAAATACCCCCCCTCTCATGGCTAATTTTCATATGCAAAGTATATTTCCAAGTTATAGTATTGTAGTGATTGTGTGAGATAGAAAGATAGAGAGTTTGTGTGGGCCGGCTATCACCTAAGTAAGCTTTCGGTTGGGCTAGAAGAAGCATTCGGTTTTGGTTAGGAGGTTTGGCTTGGAGCTTGTGCGTGCTTTTGGCTAGGAGGAGGTGCTTTCATCTACAAGGACTTGGTTGCTTTTTGTGTTTTCTCTCCATTCAAGGTGGGTAAAACATTTCATATTTCTAATATAGGAGTCCATGCTAGTTTAATTATCAACACTATACATGAAAAATACTAATAAGAGCCCACTTTAATTGAAAAGTTAGTGTATGAATGGATTGAAATGATGTGATTAATTTGTGTGTGAAATTCTAGCATGAAATTAAATTATATGTAGAATTCTCCATGATTATTAAATTGATTGAATGATGGTGGAATATTGCTAGTATGATGTATGGAAATTTCCAATTAAATTGCTTGTAAATTGTATGGTTGAAGCATGAATTTGATTAAGTAAATGGCACACCTTAAAATTTGAATAGAGAGTTTTCTTGAATGCTTGAGTTGTAAGTATGTTAATTAATGAGTAGTAGTATATTTTGTGACATAGATGAACCAATGAAATTACTTTATTGTCATCAAAGTAGAACTACTCAAAAGTTAGTATTTTGAGTTTTACCTATTCATGTGCTAAATAAATCCTTTTGTTGATATGGGTATGGACAAATCAAAAAAATGTATGTATTTGTGAATAAAGATTAACAACAGTGAATTATCATAAGAGAATTGTGAAAGAAAAAGGGATTAGAAGACTAATTGATTATTCAATGTCGAAAATAAAAGAAATAGTAGATTTAATGAGTAATTCATTGATTTGTGGGAAGAAATACGTTTTTATAGTACAAAAAATTATTTTTATCTTACTGGTATGAGTGAAAACTAATCTGGAAGTTTTCAGTAAATTTTACCAAAGCAATAAGAAACTATGGTTATGTGAACATCGAGTTGTTTTAAAACAGTACGAAAATAGCATTTATGGACTTTTGTTTGGGTTTGTGACAACCCGAGCCAGTGGCTCAGGCGGTCTTTGACTGCGGTTTGCTTCTCTGAGCGGTGCGGTTCGAACCCTGTTATCACCACTTTTTTTTTTTACCAACTGAGTATATATATATATAACTGTCGACCGAACCATATATACTTAATTCACTCCTTACTAATCGCTAGCACAGTTCGGCCATACGGCGGGTGCTCTTGGCCCTTTTCCTGTTGCGACTGGGTTCGATTCTCACCCTTCGCGTTTATAAAAATTTTTTTTTTGGAAGTTGTAGATGTCCAAAAAATGTGGAAAAAATGTGGTAATTCTCAGAAAAATATAAGGAATTTTATAGGAATGATTTGAGTATTATTTGAATGAATTTAACTATGGTTGTAGTTAAAAATTCATGGATTGATATATGAGTTTATATAGATTATTGTTATGTGATTATAATTTGACAAAAGAAGTGAATGGGAACTTCAAGTATTAATTTGGTAAAAAGAGATGTAGTTGTGTGACATGATGCAAGTATTTTCTCACTTGTGGAATAACATGAAGTGTGTACATTGTTTAGAAATGTAGAATTTTCATGATGTGACAATTGATAAGTATATGCAAATTTTGTGTAATGATGGACTAGTGAACAAAGTGAAATCATGAATTGAAAGAGAATGTACATGTGAGTTTGAGAACTCGACATGGAAATTGTATAAATTGAAGGTTGTGAAATGAAATTTGAAATAGAGTAGCTAAGTCTCCCCGGCATTGAGAAATGAAATAAAGTGAAATTAGACCAAGGTTGGTCAAGATGAAATGAATGAATAAGTCCGGTTGATGGAGAGGCTAACTCTAGAGATTAATTTTGTTCATGATTTTTAATTAAATTAAGGACTAGTACATAGTGGAGACGTGATGAAAGTAGAAGAAAAACATGAGTATGGGGGCCATCGGATAGCGGTGTGAGAGCGATTCACAGGCTGCCTGCTTGATGCGTCAAGACATGGCGTGGGCGCTACTCCAGAATTATCGTCCCGGTGGCGACGCTCGTGGGATGTTCGAGTGGCTATGGGTGGTGCCATTGTTCCATGGCGGAGGCTGAATTGTCCATAGGTTGCCTGCTCGATGCGTCGTGACAGTGCGTGGGATTCCCCTCCAGGCTGCCTGGACATGGGCTCATAGATCATAGGACATCTAAGACACTACCGTAGTTACAGTAGTAGACTAAGACATAACGGGGGATTGAACCCTATAAAGATGAAGAACGAATAAGGGCTTGCCTTCGGACCTATGTAGTATGGGATGCATAGAATCCGAACAAGTGTGCATTAGTGTCATGTAACATTAATAAATGCATTAAGGATTAAGTGCACAATCACAACACGACATCAATAGGGTAGTCCCTTTAGTTTGAATGTGACAAGTTTGTGTTTGCTAAATATGAAAAGTTAAGTTATACTATTTCCGGCATAGAGAGGATGGCCGTGTATAATGTTCGTCGGTTGAATAAACTGACGTACCCACAGTCTACATGCAGGTAAAAGACTTGTTAAAGATTAAAGAAGAATGGATGCTTAAAGATTGTATCTTGCTGTTGTACTTTATTTCAATTGTTGTAAACTTTACTTCCGCTGTGCAAAAGAAAGATGTAATTTGATGTAATCTCTGATGTATGATGAAAAGTTTTAATTTCCCTGTAAAATTGTACTAAAGAAAGTGAAAAGATCCTGTAGAACATCTCGAATTCAGCGTATTTGGGATTCGGGGCGTTACACGTAAGTAGGTAGATTTATAACTCAAACTCTTCCATTATAATAGTTCTTATATATTATATATTATATTATAAATAGATGGATATATAGATAGAGATAATAATTTACACGTGCGATGCACATTTAATATATCAAAAAAAATTAAAGTAAAAATCTGACATAGTGAGGACTTGAACTTAAGACCTCCTTCATATTAGTTATGCACGTGCAATGCACGCGTGTTAGATTTACAAATGACACTAAGATCTTTTCCCATTATAATATTAGAGATTAACTAGTTGTTTTGGAAGATCCTCCAAAATCCCCAAAAGGCAACCTAAATCCCTGATCTTCTCCTCCCATATCCTGTCGCCCTTCCTCCCTATTCTCTTTCTCACGTCTCTCTTCTCGCTTAGTCGGTGATTCCCTTCAGGCCCATCTCGCCATCTCTGCATTTTCCTCGCCGGTTTTTGTGCTCAGGGCCTTGCCCCTTATCTCTCCTTCGTTAGTGTACTCGGGTTCGTGTGCTCTAGTCGGGTGTTTCTTTCGGCCTTTTGCAGCGTCGGTAGCATCCCTCTCCCGTGTCCGATCCTTAATTGGTTTTGTGCTGCTTCTCAGCTGATCCCTTCAGCTGCCTTCATCCTCTTCGGATCTCAGCAGCGAAGCCAACCTAGCCTATCACTGTAAGTGGTTGTGATTTGGTTTATCTTGTTCTTTGGTTTTCTTTTCCTTCGTTTGTTCTCTGAGCTCGCTCTGAGTTGTTTTTCTTGTAAGTTACCTCCAGATAGGGATGGCAAACGGGTCGAACGGGCCAGGCCGGGCCGGGCCTAACCCGTACGGGTTGGCACGTCTCTTGGGCGGGCTCGGGTCGGTTTGGCCACTTATCCGGGCGGGCCGGGCCCAAACTAGATTGAGGTGGCCCGCCCAACCCGTGAACCCTTTAGGGTTCAACCCGAGTTGGGTCGGGTTGACCCGCGGGTTGGCCCGTTTATATAGGTAGGTTTTTTTTTGTAGCTTAAAATAATAATACTAAGTAATAATACTAATAAATATTAAAAATCGTAATAATAATAATAAGATTGAAAGAGTGAAATTGGCAAACAATTTTGAAATATTATTCATATGAATTTAAGTTAAACAATTTTCACAATTTCTAATCAAATGAAGAATTCAATTCACAAATATATTTTATACAATAACATATTTCTTATATACAATTTTAATTGACTCCAATCTTTCTAATTTAACATAACAAGCAAAGATATAATACAATTCCTAACGTGTCGGTCGAGTTGCTATTACAAGCAAAGCAGTTATTATTGTTGTTGTTGTTGTTGTTCTTCTGGCGAGTTGCTCCCACTTGTGGACATTGATAGTGCTTTCCCTTGTATCCTATCTTCAGCCTTCAGCCAGTCTTCTGTGCAAACGAGCATCTCTAACGAGTCGGACTTCAAGCGATTCCTGTAATCAATTAGAACCCTGCCACTTGAAGAAAATGCACTCTCAGAAGCAACTGTAGAGACAGGAGGAGTTAGTAAATCTTTAGCCATAATTGACAGAATACTAAAAGTGTGTCATGGTCTTTCCACCATTGTAAAATATCTAGTGGAGAAGTAGATGGCTCAGAATCTTGTTGGTTATACCAATTTAATTCATTTGGTTGATTAGTCCTAGGTTTTTTTGATTGAATTTGTTCAAGTAAATTAAATGTTCTATCACCAATTCTACTTTTACCCTTACCTTTAGAAGTACCAAAAGAAGAACTAACTACAGAAGTTGAACTACTAGAAGCAAAACGTCTATCATAATAATCATACAAGTTATTTAACGTAGATTCAAACTGAACTAAAAAAGTAGCGCAATCAATTACTAATTCTACATTTTCTCCAAGTAATGCAAAAAATATTTCTATCAAACTCTTCGTACCTTCTAATTTGATACGAGGATCCATAATGGTAGCAACACAAATCAACATAGGAGGAGGAAAATAATACTTAAAATTTTTTTTGAATGCTGGTTTTACAATCTCACCAACATTGATATCATTTAACATTTCGTTAAATGTTTGCATCATGCTAACTAATTCAATAAAAATGCTACTAGAAGTAGATTCATATGTTTTTGAAAATTTTAAAGTTGGGGTTTTAAAAGGTTCTAAAAATTTCAACAAAGATTCTGCAAAAAACCATTCGGGGGGAGTCATTTCAAAACTATGCATATTTTTTGCGATACAAAAATTATTTACAACTACTTTATATTCGGTAACAACATTTAGTAAATCAAAAATAGAATTCCATCGGTGTCTAACATTCTTTGGAAATCTTCTAAAAGGTACATTTCTAACCCCACGCCAAGCTTTCCATTCTTGTAATATGCTTGGACTTAATGCAATGAAATGTACATAATTTCTAATTTTAACTATATATGGACCGGCTATTTTTAATGCATCTTGAACACATAAATTTATAATATGACATGCACATCTAACATGAAAAATATTGTCAGATGGAGGGTTTAATACGGATTTTAAAGTAGTAATTGCTACATTGTTGTTAGATGCATTATCAAAACTAATACACATAATTTTATCCCGAATATGAAAAACATCACAAATTTCTATAATACGATTTGCTATTTCAGCGCCACTATGGGGATACGGCAACGCCACAAGTGATATGATTCTTTTTTGAAGAATCCAATTATTGTCGATCCAATGATAGGTTATTTCCATTATTGGAATATTGTTGACACCCGTCCAACAATCCGAAGTTAAACTAACTCTACAAGTTAAACTCCATAAAATTGCAATCAAAGCGTCCTTCATTTCAATGTACATTTTAAAACAATCCGATTTGCAAGTATTTCTCAGAATTCTTCTAAAATGAGGGTTTAAGGCAGTTTGATTAAAATTTTCCAAGTCCCTACTCTCGGGATATGAAAATGGTAACTCTTCCTTAATGACTAATCGAGCCATTTTCCGACGAACAAGATCGGGATCATAAGGGTAGCTATCAATTAGACCGGTCCTAGGGTTGATTTTTTGTTGGCCTTGTAGGTGAGCAAGAAGGTCTTTATGGTTATGTTGGATGTATCTACTTATTTTACCGGTGCCGTCACCTCTCTTGAATTTGTATGTTTTACCACATGTTTTCAAACTTTCAAACCTATACCCGGAGTATGTTCGTCCGGAATATGATTGTAAAACTTATGCCAATCACTAGTTTTACCTCTACTTTTCCTACTACTACGGGGTTGTGTGGTTTCGGTTGGTTGTTGTTGTTGTTCTTATTCTTCTAATTGTATGTCACCTATAACCTCGTCATGTGTACCTCATTGTTGGGTAGGAGGATCATGGTACTCTTGGGCGGGCTCACTAATTGGGACAATTGGTGGCCTACGGGAAGAGGAGGAAGAATCTTGCCCGCTACGACCACGGTCCCAATTGATGGCCTACGGGAAGAGGAGGAAGAATCTTGCCCGCTACGACCGCTACCGCGTGATCTAGACATAAAGACTATGTAGTAAACTAGTAATGTATGTAAAAAAAAACACAATATAGGAACGGTGAATTATAAAAAAAATTTAAAAAACAAGAGGGTTGAGATAGAGAATATCAAAAAACCAATAATAATTTTAACTACAACGCAAAAAAAAATATAACGAGAGAGGTATGAAATTTTGATACCGTTCACCGTGGAATACGCGTATGTAAAATAAACCATGAAAATAAGAATAGAAATAGAACTATAAAGAACTTCAATTGCCGATTCCCGATTCCGCAATTGAAGAGTTGAGGAGAGCTTGAAAGAGATTTAACGAGGGTTGAAGAGAGTTGAAGACGTTCAATTTTGATTTCGATACGATCGAAAATTGATCGTGTATGCCTTGTTGTAGACTTGCTTGTTGAATACTACAATTGAAGAAAAATTCCTTAGAAATGATGTATAATAGTAGAGAGAGTAAGAGAGTAAGGTGTGAATTTTTAATGGAATTTTGAGGGGTATTTATAGGCTAAAAATACCAACAAAAGAAAAAAAAACCAAAAAAATGGCCAAATGACCGTTCTGGTGAACAGTGCGACCCCCAACGACTGACCCGCGGTCCAACGGTCGACCCGTAACGGGTCGAACGTTCGACCTGTACGGGTCCAACGGTTCGAAACTCGCGGGTCGACCTGCGGGTTAGATGCGGGTTGGGCTTTTTTAACTGGGTTCGTGGGCCAGGTTTAACGGGTTGGATTCGCATTATTTACGACCCGGGTCGACCCGATACTGTTCACCGGGTTCGACCCGAACCCGCCACGGCGTTTCACGGGCCGGGTTCAACGTGCGGGTCGCGAGCGGGCCGCCAGTTGACCCGGCCCATTTGCCAACCCTACGTCCAGATCTAGTTCGTTTTCACCCCTTCTGTTCTTTCTATCTTTGTTCTTGCTTTTCTCTACCTCTGTGATCTGCATGTGCATTTTGGTGACTGTTCTCCTCTTTTTTGTTGGTGCGTGGTGAGGTTGTTGTCCTTCGATCTCCCTGGCTAAAGTGTTCTCATGTTCGCCGTATTACTTCAGCGTTTTGCTGAGTTGTTTTGCTCACCATTACCGGTGCTTTTTGGGAACCGACTAATCTCTACAGTATCAGTTTTTTTTTGTTGCTAACTTTTGGTCAACCTTTCTTCTGCCCCCCCTCTTTCTGTGGTGGGCTTGGGCCGTTTGGGCTCGTCATGGGTAGAGATTGTTAAAAAAAAATCAATAATAACAATAAAACTCTTCTTCTCCCCAAATTTGCGGTTACTGAGTGTAGCCCAGTTTCGACTATCCCTCCCCTCGTTTGGCCCAATACGCAGAAGCTTCTAGGGCGATTGTCTTTATCCCTTTGCTGCCCTTCCAACTCCCCTTTTCATTCTCATTCCAAGCTTTCATCATCTTCGCTCTCTCCCCGTGCTCTCTCTTGCCACCGCTGTCTGCAAGTTGGGCACATCAATGCCTTCTGCACTGACAATATGAAGTGTTTGTTTTGCTTGAAAGATTGTCACTCCCGTAATCGCTGCTTCTCGTTATAGCAAATTTTGGGTCTTTCCTTGGGAGTCCCCATTTCTGAGTAAGTTATTGCCGCGTTGGATTTTCCCTCTCTTAAATCCAATCTCGTTGACGTTCAATCTTATAAGCCGAAGAGGGCAAGTTGTCGTCTTCTTCCTCCCCTCTCCTTCCCACGCCTCCTGTATCGCAGCGCATCCTGGCGGCTAAGCACTCCTCCTCCCAAGGCCATACTCATCCTTTGTCTCAGTCGACCAACCCTCAGGTTACTTTTCTGTTTTTAAAATCACTTTTTCAAATTCAAATCATTTTTCCGTTGGATGACAGTTGGAGCAACTGTTTCCTAACGTCTAGTGTATCTAACTCTATAAATAGAGGTTAGAATCCACTGTAAAAATTTACTAATACTCCAAGCATTTTTTGAGATCTTAAGTTTTCATACTTTCAAGAGATTAAAGCTTTCAAATCACTAAGACTTGGTTCTCTGTCTTCAGTCCAGTATAACATTTGATTTCGTTCTGGACTGGATATAGAAGTCAACCATTTAGCCACGTACTATATCACAATCACAAACAAGGCTATAGGTTGATTGTAAACAATTTTTATTGTTTTCTTTTCCTCTCGGTTGGAGAGTTGGACTCTAGGGTGTAGAGTCAGGTTTGTCACTCTTGGTGGAAGAGTGGGTTGCTTTCTCTGGTTGAGAGAAAGGACTATGGGTTAGACAAGGTTGTTGTCTGAACGCCGTAGGGTATTCTTGTAAACTTTTTTCAAGAATAGTGGAAATCTCAAGTGGGTTGCTTGGGGACTGGATGTAGGTCGGAAGGACCGAACCAGGATACATCGTGTGCACTCTGTGGTTGTATCTCTCTACTTGCACTTATATTTTCTCAGTTTGTGTTTTTACTGTGAAATTTGTTTGGACAGTCGACTGAGTACTTGATAGGTTGACTGGTCAGACTCGTATACTCTGAAAGTTTTCTGTATGTTAAGTCGACTGTCTCAACTTTAAGTCGACTTCACAGACCTGTATAAATTACTTTTTCATTTTGTTAATTCAGTCGACTGGTTTATCCCTTAAGTCGACTGTACAGAAGAAAAATCTCTATTCCGCAATTTAATTTCTTATAAACACTATTCACCCCTCCTCTAGTGTTTGTTGCCCTACCTACAGGATCCAACACTACGGTGCTGTCTCCTTCTGCAGAGGTACAGTACCAAATCTTACTTTATACTCTTTTCTTTGCAATTCTTGTAATGTGCAAGACTGGACTTGGGATATCAACTCTTGATCCAACGGGGAAGTTATCATTAACTATCCATCTCTCAAAATCTTGGATGATCTTATCGCCATCAACCCCCTGTCTATCGGTGACATCAAGCTTTCTATTCGCAAATGGGTGCTCCAGGGACATCCTACTCCTTCCCTCATCCACTCTCCTGTTAAAGCCACTCTTGTTGGCCTCCCGCCGTTCTACGATTCTCATCGTGTAGTCGCTGAGATGACCAAATGTGCTGGAGAGTTGCGTCGCATCTTGTCCATGTCTACGTTGGCATCTGGGTGCCTCCAAGTGGATGCAGAGTTCTTTTGCCCGCCTGTGAACGACAGAATTAACGCGTATTCACTAAGGGATAATAAGTTGAGCTTTGCCATTTCTGTCATCTACCAAGACCACTATAAGGGGGGGCCATCTCCTTCTCCTTGGTCTCTGGGAGCTGCTAAATCCTCAGCACCTTCACCTACTTTTCCCAACACATTTTCTGCTGGTACGTCTTTTCAGCCGACTACTCCCTCTTCCAAGTGGAAGGCATCGCACAAAGCCCCTACTAAAAAGAATTTCACTCCGCAGCGCAGGAGTTTTTTTGCCCCTCCCAAGCCAAAAATTTTGCCTTCTAAAGCACCAAATCTTGTATGGATTAACCCGGACTTGGCTGCGGTTAAACTTAATCCCTCCCCTCATTCGGTTTCTATTGAGCCTCCCCCTAAGCTTCCCAAGCTTCCCTCGTCCAACCCTCACTCCTCCCTGGTTAAGGTTGCTCCAGCGGACACTTGTGTTGTTCCTTCTCAACCTACTTTGGTTGATTCTGATGAGAAGTGGCCTAGTTGGGTGGTAAATCCCCATTTTTCATCCGATTGGGACAAGTTCACTAGTGCATGGCAGCGCTCTCCTTCCACTGGGTCTAAATCGGTTAAAGCTCTTCTCAAATCGACCGCCTTTTCTTCTCTGAAATATGAGGCTTGGATGGATCAAGATAATCTCTTGGAAGAAGAGGTCGTTGAACTGGACCATTCCCTTCCTCGTCCACAGGTTATTTTTTCATTTCACTCTGTTATTATTAAGCATTGCTTTTCCATTTGTTGTGCTTTCAATGGCGGACTCTATTTTCGTTTTGGACTCTATTCTTCCTTTAAGGCTAGTTACTCTCTTCCCTATAATCTACATACTTACTGTCACTCTAGTTCTTCTCTTTGGGATTCTGCTTCAACGCAGGTGGGTGTCCATCCACCTCAGCGATGTAGCATCAATCCCCCCTCTCTCGACCACGATTCCCCCCATGCCCCTATCTCTCCTCCCACCCTGTTCCCCTCTTTTGGTCCTGTTGATCGGATGACCATTTACACATCCTCTCCTGACCCTATTTTTGAAGTGTCGACATCTTCAGCTGTTTCTGCTACCCAGGTAAGCAGCAGTCTGTGGTTTCGCAATTAAAACCCTCATCTGTCATTCGCTCTAGTGCCCGCATTCGGGCTAAAAATAACTCCCATCGTTCGTGTCCTCCTCAGGCATCCCTTACGGCTCAGATCCGCAAGATGGATATCTCCCCTCCCACGAACTCTTCTATTGGGTAAGAACATCTTGGTTCCATCTATCAAGTACATTTTGACTTCCTCTCTAACCTTGATATGCTTCGACTGTCTAAGGAGATGGGATTTTTAGTTAATACAGATAACTTTGTTGATTTTGATTTGATTCATCGCTGTGAAATTGCTCGAGCTTCTGTGACTAAGTTTTATAATGTGTAGCATCTCTTGGAATATTCGGGGTCTGCGGTGTGCTTCCAAGCAACAAGCTGTGTTTCAACTGATTTTTTCATCCCACTGTGATCTGATCTCCCTTCAAGAATCAAAACTTGAATCTCTATCCAACACCCACTTTCATTCGATCGGTGGATCCTTAATCACCAATTGGATTTCCCTTGATGCAGTTGGATCAAGAGGAAGGATCCTCTTTGGTTTCAAAGATTCTCAATTCTCCTTTATTTCGATTCGTTGATTAACTTTTTTCCTCATTGTTCAACTTCACTAGGCCGATCTCAACTGTGTTCTCACAATTGTGTCGGTTTATGGCCCGTCCACTGCGGACCACCGTAATGTGTTTTGGAACGAATTTAACTCATTCCAAAACAATATTCAGGGCCTCTTCTATTTTTGTGGTGACTTTAATGTCACGCGATTCTACTATGAAAGATCGGGTATTGCTTCGCAATCTTTAGACTCTTCACGGTTTAATGATTGCATCCGCTCCCTGCAATTGACTGATCTACCACTCAACGGCAGAACTTTCACGTGGTCTAATATGTGTTCTTCCCCGTCCTTGGCTAAGCTTGATCATTTTCTGGTGTCCCTTGATTGGATCAACTTCTTCCACTACTCCTTTTCTTCGGCCATGCCCAATCCGTCGTCAGTCCACGTTCCTATTTCTTTGTTCTCCAATTATAATGTAACCCCTGTTTTTCATTTTGTGTATTTTTGACTGTATTTTTCGTTTTGGTGTATTTTTCTCACTTGTATTTTTTCTGAACCATATATTGGAGTTGTTTTCAATATATATTCATTTTATTTCATGTTGAGCTCCTTGTGTGTGAATGATTGTCTCTTTTGTTTTGATTTTCTTTATTTTGATCTTTCCCTCATTTTTGGCCTCGTTATCTTTATTTTTGTTCTTCGTGGTGTTGTGATGGTGTTTTGATTTCCTTTTTCCCACTCCTATTAATTTGATCCCAAATAAGTTGCAAAGCCAAATAAATTCCCAATCCTAATTGCATTTCTATTCTTATTTGCCCCAAAATCCAAAACCCATTTGTGAACCTACTACTACTCCTAATACCCACAACCCATTAACCCACATCTAAACCCTATATATATATACCCAACCCTCACAAACCCTAACCCTAACCCTAATTTTCCCTCTCCAATTCCTGGCCTCCCTTGCTCTCTCCCTCTCCTTGCGGCTTCAACCCGACCCCATCCACAGCAGGCCGAGCACCCTATCCCGACCTGCAACCCACTCCGACAGCCCCCCACACCCCATTCCGGCCGACCACCCACTCCGGCAACACCTACAAAACCAGAGCCCTCCTTTCCTCCCCTTCCCGACCCTTCTCCACACCACCATCGGCATCCTCTTGCACCATATATTCCACTACTCTCTTCGTGGTGTTCTCAAGTAAGTCGCTAGCCGCTTTGATCTCTCTTGCTTTGTGGAGTTTCGTTCGTGTAGAGATTTTCGTGGTAGTTGCTTGGATTCGCGGATTAGCAGATTTTCGTTTGTAGGTTTTGCTTCTATTCGCATTTGCATAGTTCTTCATCCCAAAATTAAGGCAAGTAACTTGTACTCCAATTCATTTATTTGATACAAGTCCCAAAGTTCACCTATAGCGTAGTTGGGTCTAGAGACGACTCTTGTTTATGATTTGCTTGATGGGTTTTGTCTCTATTGTGAAAAATTGACCATAGATGACTCACGACATAATTTGGACATGATTTAACCTAGGATTCGCCCGTTCTTGATTTAGATCGTGTATGTGAGACTTGTGTGTGAAACTGTGTTTTGGGTTGAGACCCATGTGATAATTTCGTTGTGGACATGTTAATAACTCTAAATCATGATGTTTAGACACTTGGTAGACTTTATTTCAATTTTGGATGTGTTTGAATCAATTTTCTTGAATATACGATGATTTTGTTTTAAGGGGAAAAATCTGTATTTTTGGTACTGTTCTGTTTTGTTTGCTGTTTTCGACTGGGTTAATGTCAGTATCTTGATTTCAGTATAAAACATGAATTTTCGATAATTTCGTCTACTTTCAAACCCTCTGACCTTGCTTGATTTTGATTTCGTATGACTGAGTTATAGCTGTTTTAGTACAAAGGTGTTGATCATTTCCGGATTCTGTGTTTCGGTAATTTTGATAACAAACTATTTTCAAGAACCATGCTATACATATTATTTTGATCCAAAATATTGGTCAGTGTTTCTTTATTAAGTTAGGGATTGCCCAGAACTTTGGTGAATTTTATTGATAAGTTTTATGTGATGTTTCATGCTCGTCTATAAAATCTATTCGTACTGTATTTTGCTCGCTGTTCTATAAAGAACCTTATTTTCACTATGTTTCCTGATACTATATGAAAAATGTTTGTGAAATGTCAAAGTTAGTATATTATATCTATTTTTATATTCCTTTAGCGGAATTGGATTTCGTTTCACTGGTTGCGAGATATCTTAGTTTTCGTACAGCAGTGTTGGGATTTCCAGATTTGCTAAACTATATTTTCTTGATGCTTTTGTATTTTTGATAACTGATATATTCTTACTAGAAAATCCTAAAACTGTATATTTTGATACTAGACTTATAGGGGAATACCCCGAATTTTTCTTGAATTTAATTGAGAGGTTTTGATGCTGTTTTTCTTACTGAGAATTCGTTTTCCTGATTTCTGACTGAACATGTTTTCTGTTTTCGAACCTGTTTTGAGTTATGATGTTGTGAATTACTATGTGACTTATTTATATTCTCTGGATTCGTGTGGATGTCTATTTTTCAGATCCTTCGACGGATCCAGATTTGCATTTCTGTAGTGACAAGAACCACTATTTTAGTACTGTACTGTCATGCTGTCCTGAATATGAACATACACTGTTTTGCTCGTTTATGTGATTGTATAATATCTATGATTGTTTATTTGATTCCCTGAACCTAATACTGATTTTACCATTTTAGTTTGATGCTATTTCATACACATTCATGCCTGTTTGATGACCATAATAAAAGTAACCAAGCCGGGGTTAAGAGAAGATCTAGTAGTGGAAAATATGGAAACGTGTACTTGGAAGGGAACTAGTGTTCTGTACTGTTACTGTTACTTTACTACTACTATTACTGTTACTGATACCTGAGTACACTGTCCCATCATGGTCCACTATGAAATCTAAAAGCGAAACTGTTTGTTGTAGCAACCATGTAGTAAAAATCGGGATGCATGAAGTGCTACCTAGCTAGTAATACACACAAGACTGTAAGAACATAAAACTGATACTGTTAGACTGAATACTGTCAGACTGATACTGTTAGACTGAGACTATTGGACTGTTACTGATCTACTGTTATCCTGAATCACTGATATACCGAGCTTACTGTTACTAGACACTGTTAGTTGCCATATAACACTGCATTTGACATAAAACATCTGTACTGTTAGTATACCAGGCTAGTTGACTTTGCCTGACTGGTTCCCGTTAGATATTACTGTTGATTCATTATTCCATGCTGTTAGTTAGTTTTTCCATGTGCTTGTATCCTACATTATTTGTGACCCGTAACTTGCAATTGACGGGTACTTGTTTTTCTTTTTCCTTCTCCTCCAAATTTACTAATTGCAGATCAGGTTGGACGACTGCCAGATGGTATTGGCGAGATGATGTATTAGTGCTGGAGATTCTGCTTTATTATTATTGTTGTTGTTGATTGAACTTGAAAAAAAGTGTAGTTGATTTCTTGAATATTTACTTTGTATTTGGGCGATGTGACTCAGGATATTTGATTTGTCCAGACTCTGATTTATTGGAGAATATTGTATTTTGTTTCAAGTAAATTTCTGTTGGTATCTTGTTTCAATTATGTATGTTGGTTGATACTTTTGCTTCCGACTCTAATTATTTTGTGAGATATTGTAAAGATTCTTGAACAGCTTATGGATGATGAAAATCATTCGCTGGGCTTTTGTTATGTATTCGTATTCCGTACTCTTTTTGGAAAGCGGGGCGTGACAGAGTTTTCAGTGGTATCAGAGCTCCAGGTTTGGCTAATGTATTAGTTGCCTAATATATTAGACAAGCTTGGCTCGAACTGGGATCTGCACAACATTTCACCAACCATGCATACATAAGTGAAATTATACCAACTCTGATTCCGGATGCTAATTGTTTTTGGTTTTGTGCAGACTATGGCTCGTAGAGGTTCTACATCTCAGTCGCAGATTGATCTGATTGAGGCTATCGCTACTGTGCTTAAGCGGTTGATTAATCAGCAGCAAAACCACAGTGATCTTGTGATGGCTGCCCTTGAAGCTGCCCGGGTTCCGCCTCCTGTTGTGCCTATGCAGGCAAATCTTCCGCCTCGCCCAGGGACAGTTACAAATTTTATGAGGCTGCATCCCGACCGTTTTTTCGGCACTGAGACGCCTTTGGAGGCTGAACAATGGTTGATCCGGACTGAGCGCTTGTTATTAGCAGCTCGGGTTGCCGAGGCTGATCGGGTGGACGTTGTTTCCATCCAGCTGGTGGATTTGGCTCATATCTGGTGGATGGCCGAGTCTAAGCGCCTTGAGAGGCCTATTGCTTGGGCTACTTTCACTCAGGGATTCTTGGAGAAGTTCTTCCCCAGTAGTACTCGAGTTGAGATGGAACAACAATTCCTGTCCCTAAAATAGGTTAAGTCATTATTCTATTTGGAATTTGTTACATAATTGTTCACACAATGTTGTAATATGGACTTTCTTACAACAGGGCTTCAGGTCAGTGGATGAGTACGCAGCTGAGTTTACTAGGCTTAGCCGCTTCGCTGCCGTTCTTGTGGCAACCGAAGAGGATAGGTCTCGTAGATTCACAAATGGGATTGAGCAGGATATCAAGAGGCATCTGGTCTCTCTTCGTCTGCATACTATGGCTGAAGCTCTTGAGGCAGCTTGAGCTCAGGAGCAGGTTCGTGGTGGTTTGGTTCCTTCTCCGCGGACTGTCCCGCATTCTGCTGCTAGGCCTTCTGGTGGTCCTGTTCGGAGGCTTGTCCCAACCCATCCAGTCAGGGCAGCTCCGTATCCTTCTTCTAGTTTCCAGAAGGGTGGTTTTTGCGACTTCTATCAGATGTCTGGGCATGAGCGTAAGAATTGTTGGCGTATCAACTGCCGGTGCTTTAGGTGTGGCGCCGCTGATCATTCTGTACGTGATTGTCCGCAACAGTAGCAGGTGGCTCTTCTAACCAAGGATCCTATTCAGCAAGCAGGCCTAGCTCGTGGTCCAGTTAGGCCACCGCTTCCTCCTCAATGCCAGATTGTCGATCAGAGGATCGCTGTTCCGAGGAGATGTCAGGCTTTCAACTTGACTGCTGCAGATGCTGAGACAGCTGAAGGAGTTGTGGCAGGTATATCTTGTTTGTTGTTTTGTTGTTTTGTTCCTCTTGTTTTATTTCCTTTAGTCTTGCTTTGCTTTCTTTTGCTATTCTTTCTGCATTGTTGTTTTTCCCTCACCCGTAATTGTCTATGATTTCTCCTTGTCTTTGATTCCTTTTAGGTATCATCCTTGTTTGCTCTTTTCCTACCCATGTTCTTTTTTATTCTGGGGCAACCCATTCTTTTGTCTCCTCTCGATTTGTCGCTCGCCATCAGTTGGATTATAGCAACATGTCAGAGGCTTGGAACATTGTGACAGGTGGTGGAGTTGTCATAGGTTCCCGTGAGTGCAGACAATGTCCCGTTGTTATTGGGGATGCTGATTTCAAAGCCAACCTGATTATCATTAGGAATTCGGAATTTGACGTTATTCTGGGTATGGATTGGTTGGGTGAAGCCCATGCCGTTATTGATTGCCAAGAAAATTGTCTTCAGAATTCCAGATCAAGCAGAATTTGAGTTCCATGCAGGGGAGTCTTCCCTTGGCCGAGTGAAGAATGCAGTTGAACAGGTGGATTGTGCGATGGAATCACACTCAGGTTGTGAGGCTGCGCCTCTAGTAGTTCAGGATTTCTTGGATGTTTTTCCAGATGAGTTGCCTGGCTTACCCCCTGATAGGAAAGTGGAATTCGGTATTGATGTTCAACGTGGAACAATGCCGATTTCGAAGAGTCCCTACAGGATGACACCGGTTGAGCTGGCAGAGTTTAAGGTGCCGATTCAACAGTTGCTTGATTTGGGTTTCATCAGGCCAAGTGTTTCGCCTTGGGGTGCTCCAGTCCTTTTTGTTGACAAGAAGGATGGTAGTCGTCGACTGTGCATGGATTATCGAGAACTGAACAGAGTTACTGTGAAGAATTGATATCCGTTGCCCAGGATCGATGATTTGTTTGATCAGTTGAGTGGGGCGGCTATTTTCTCAAAGTTGGATCTTCGTTCTGGGTATCAACAAGTCAAGGTGAAGGTTGCAGATATACAGAAGACTGCTTTCAGGACTAGATACGGGCATTATAAGTATCTTGTGATGCCGTTCGGAGTTACGAACGCGCCGGCTGTATTCATGAGTCTTATGAACCTGGTTTTCTCTCAGTTCCTGGATAGATTTGTGGTGGTCTTCATTGATGATATTTTGGCGTATTCTCGGAATCGGGAAGATCATGCTGAGCATCTTAGAATGGTTCTTCAGACTTTGAGAGAGAATCAACTCTATGGAAAACTTAGCAAGTGCGAATTTTGGCTCGACAGGATTTTTTTCTTGGGGCACATTATTTCTGGCGATGGTCTTTTTGTGGATCCTGCCAAGATTGAGGCTGTGAAGGATTGACCTATTCCCAAGTCAATTTCAGAAGTCAGGAGTTTTCCTGGTTTGGCTGGCTATTATCGGAAGTTCGTCCAAGACTTTTCGAAGATAGCAGGACCTTTGACTAAATTGACTGGGAAGGATCAGAAGTTTTGTTGGTTTGATAAGTGCAATGAGGCTTTTGTTGAGTTGAAGAACAGATTGACGTCAGCGCTTGTGTTGACTATTCCAGATGGTTCAGGCAGATTTGTAGTTCACTGTGATGCTCCTGGTAAGGGTCTTGGAGCAGTTCTTATGCAGAAGGGCCGAGTCGTTGCGTATGCATCGAGGTAGTTGATGCCGCATGAGAAGAACTATCCTACTCATGACTTGGAGTTAGCCGCAGTGATCTTTGCTTTGAAGCTGTGGAGACATTATTTACTTAGAGACCGAGTGGAGATCTTTATAGACCACAAAAGTCTCAAGTACGTCTACACTCAGAAGGAGTTAAACATGAGGCAAAGGCGTTGGTTGGAACTTATGACCGATTATGACATCAGTTTGCAATACCATCCTGGCAAAGTAAACTTGGTGCCTGATGTTTTGAGTAGGAGACCAGCAGTTATGTTTCTTACTCAGCAGAGTGATATCATTATGCAGATGAGGAGGTTGGAGCTGGATGTTGTGTTGCCGAGTTCTGGTCGGAGTTGTCTTGCGCTCCAGCTTCAGTCGTCTCTTGTTGATCAGATTATAGTGATGCACAGTTGCAGAGTTTTCGAGCTGAGGTTGAGTCTGGGTCCAGGACGGACATGGTTATTCATGCAGATGGTTTGCTTCGTTTTGGTTCCCGGTTGTGTGTCCCTAAGGGAGAAGTTCGTCAGAGGTTGCTTGAGGAAGCTCATCAGTCTTCGTATGCTATCCATCCTGGCGGTACTAAGATGTATCGGGATTTGAAGCTTCATTTCTGGTGGCATGGTATGAAGAGAACTGTTGCTCGGTTTGTTTCTCAGTGTTTGATCTATCAGCAGGTTAAGGCAGAACATCAGAGAACCGCTGGACTTCTTCAACCGCTTCCTATTCCAGAGTGGAAGTGGGAATATACCACTATGGATTTTGTGACTGCCTTGCCGAGGAGTCCTAAGGGTCATAATTCTATTTGGGTGATTGTTGACCGTTTGACGAAGAGTGCTCACTTCATTCCTTTTCGTGTCGGTCAGTCTACTGAGAGCCTAGCTGAGAGGTACATGTAAGAGATTGTTAGACTTCATGGGGTTCCAGTCAGTATTATATTCGACCGGGATACGAGATTCAGATATCAGCTTTGGGAGAGTCTTCAGAACAGTTTGGAGAGTAAATTAAAGTATAGTACAACTTTTCATCCTGTAGCGCCCCGAATTTCTAATATAATATCTTAGAAAATACATGGCACAATTCCCAGCATCAACTTCAATGTAATATTAAATACAACCAAACACGAATAAAATTTTTTCAACTTTCATTACAATAATCATTTACATAGCACAGCGGAATACAATACATCTTAAATCACAAACTCTTGTCTTTACAACAATTTACAAATTACATGAGTCACTATATAAATTGAACTCAAGCATCCAAATCCCAAGCTCTAGGCAACAACCTGTAAATATGAGGCTAGAGATAACCCTAACCCCCAAAACTAAAGGGGTCAGCCATAAAGGTGTGAGTGACATAAAAACAAACAACATAAATAAACATTAAGCATGGATTCATAAACAACATGTAATAAACAAGAATACATAAAATATGACATAGCAAGGAAACATGTAAACATCATGTGAAACTAAACTAAGTGTCAAGTGTAGAAAACAGGAAACCACATGCATAAAACCAAGTCAAGAAAATACAATACTATATGCAGACTCTCTAATGCGTACTTGTCGAAGTCTATGCATCCCACTCTATATAGGTCCGGTGCAAGCCCTTAACGTCTTCACATTATAGGGTTTAATCTCCGCTATGCAACTAATCCTACCACGATGATTACTACGAGATAAAGATAAACTGTGAGTATTAGCCCATGCCCCGATAATTCCGGAGGTCAATCTCTATTCACAGATAATTTCGGAGACTATTTCACTCACACCTGGGAATCTTCGAGAATAACCCACACCGCAAGAAATGGCACCTCATCACACGAATACCACATGTGCGTTGCCTCGACCTCGATAATTTCGGAGATCAATCCCACACCACAGGTAATTTCGGAGACTATTTCACTCACACCTGGATAATTCCGGGGATTATCTCACACCGCAAGCCATACTGAGGTCCATAACTCATGTTCTCGTTCATTATATCACCACTAGTGCCTGTCCTTATCATTTTTAGGTTATTTAATTATTTAACGAATCTCCTAGAGTTGGTGCACCCTACCGGACTTAACTCAAACATCTGATCAACTAAAATTTGCCTCAACAGGCCCAAACATAATTAACTCAACTGCTGGTATACTAGGGTCACACACACCCTCTAGAGGCTCAAACTCAAATATCCAAACCAAACTTCCAACATAAATTGCTCAGCTCAACATCTTGAAAACATATGTTCAATAGAAGGCAAGGTATAAAATAGTAAGTTATAGATTAAAACATTTGGAGAATAGATCATTTGAAAGAACATTTAAAATTCAAAGATACATCAGTACCAGTCGACTATAGAAGGAGGTAAGTCGACTGTCCAGAGAGAAAATCTAGTGGCTTTGAGGAAAATAAGTCTTAAGTATTATACGTTGACTAAAAAGAGTTATAGGTCGACTGTCCAAAGAAAATTCCAATATCTTTCAGAAAATAATTCTAAGTATAGAAGTCGACTGAAGAAGGTATAGGTCAACTGTCCAGAACGTAAAATTACAATAATTTCAAGAAAATAATTTTAAGTGTACCAGTCGACTGTCCAGAACGGATTTTCAAGAAAATCTAGAAAACATAGCAGCTGGGTCGTGTCGGTCGACTGAGAAAACACACCAGTCGACTATCGGCCTACAGACTGCATACATTTGGTTGTGCACATTCAACCGATACATAGTTTTACTTCATAAAAATGATTTCTACGAAAAACATATTTCTTATATGGTTAAATAAAACTTGTAGAATATATAATAACCCACAAAACTAGATCAACTACTTGAAGTCATAAAAATAGAGATTTTGTTGATTTCTTTCGATTAAAACATGAATTTGTGCATATAATCAAAATAGAGTTTTCTCAAAATAATTTACTGATCGCTGAAATAGTTCGTATTCAGATCCAAACCATCTGAATATCAAAAACTCAAGAAAATCCTAATTTGGGTGTAATTCCTCAACTCAACTAAATTCTCAATTTTCAATTTTCATGTCAAGATCTCTTGATTCATAACTTTTCCACTCAAATTTCTCAAAACTGAAACTCTACCACAACTCACAACCATAATCAAATTTGTAATCACATACCACTAGGATTTCACAAGATCCAATTTTTCATCCATCCATCCCATTCATAATATACATATTCATATTCAAACCCTAAACATGCTTTCTAACAATAAAATTCAACATCCAAGATCCATGAGGACATTCATATCATTCACATACATAAATCAAACAACAACCATTTGCATCGCTCACATACAAACACACAAAGTAAAACAAACATGTCACTCACATACAATATTCAAAGAACAAACCAAAACAATTATATCACTTACCTTAAATGAAGAAACCTTGATAAGAAACCTTTCCTTCGTGAGATCCAAAATCTTCTCCCAAATTCTCCAAAAATAATAAACTTTAGGTTATGCAGAGAATGACAGCTGCGTTTCTTTTAAATACCTGGAAAAGAAGTTTTTAGGGTTTTTAGACACTTTTGCAAAATAACCCCTTGAAAATACAACTTTACATAAATAGATTCCTATACTTGGAAACTTGATAAAGTCGATTAAATTGAGATTTAAAATCAAAATAATACCTTATTTTTCCATCCGGCACTGTTTTAAGAGTTCAGAAAATAGTTTTGCACTTTCACCCCTCAAAATGACAATTTTGCAAAAAGATCATTCTTTTTCTTAAAATTTGCAAATAGATCCAATAAATGTCAGAAAAAATTAGAAAAATTACGAATAAATCCCAGATAATAAATAATGATTTTCCATAAAATATTTTTTGGCTTTTGAACTCCTCAAGAAAATATTTGCACGTGTAAAAAGATAATTTTTTCTGAAAATATTTATTAAATCTCCAAAAAATTATTTTAATTCCTTATAAACATTTAAAAATAATATTTAAAAATACGGGGTACTACACATCCCCAGACTGATGGACAGTCAGAGCGGACTATTCAGATTCTTGAGGACATGTTGAGGTCTTGCATGCTTCAGTTTGGTGGGTCTTGGAAGGATCATTTACATCTCGTAGAGTTCTCGTACAATAACAGCTTTCAAGCCAGTATTAAAGCTGCTCCGTTTGAGGCACTTTATGGGTGGAAGTGCAGATCACCAGTGTGCTAGGATGACATTGGTGAGAGACAGTTGTTGGGTCCAGAGTTGATCACCAAGACAGTGGATGTTGTGGTTCAGATCAGGAAGCACTTGCAGGCAGCTCAGGATAGGCAGAGGCGATGGTCTGATGTTCATCGTAGGGCTTTGGAGTTTGTTGTTGGTGACCATGTTTTTCTTAAGGTATCGCCGTGGTGCAGTGTCATTCGGTTCGGTGGCGGGGGCAAGCTTACCCTAGATTTGTTGGATTGTTTGAGATTTTGGAGCGAGTAGGAAAGGTGGCCTATCGTCTTGCATTGCCGCCAACTTTATCAGGAGGGCACGATGTTTTCCATGTCTCACAACTCAGGAGATATATCCGAGATGAGAGCAACGTGATCGACTATTCTGAGTTGACCGTTCGGCCGGATTTGACTTGTGAGATTCCGCCAGTTGCTATTGTGGATCGGCGAGAGAAAGTGCTTAAAAACAAGGTCATCAAGTTAGTTCGTGTTGCGTGGAATCCCCACTCGCCTGGTGAGTCGACTTGGGAGCTGGAGGAGGAGATTCAGCAGAAGTTTTCTCATTTGTTTGGGTAGTTTTGTTTTGTCTTCTATTTTTTTTGGGGGTTACTTCTTTTGAATTTCGATGACGAAATTTTTCTGTTAGGTGGGTAGGATTGTAATCCCTGTTTTTCATTTTGTGTATTTTTGACTGTATTTTTCGTTTTGGTGTATTTTTTTCACTTGTATTTTTTCTGAACCGTATATTGGAGTTGTTTTCAATATATATTCATTTTATTTCATGTTGAGCTCCTTGTGTGTGAATTATTCTCTCTTTTGTTTTGATTTTCTTTATTTTGATCTTTCCTTCATTTTTGGCCTCGTTATCTTTATTTTTGTTCTTCGTGGTGTTGTGGTGGTGTTTTGATTTCCTTTTTCCCACTCCTATTAATTTGATCCCTAATAAGTTGCAAAGCCAAATAAATTCCCAATCCTAATTGCATTTCTATGCTTATTTGACCCAAATTCCAAAACCCATTTGTGAACCTACTACTACTCCTAATACCCACAACCCATTAACCCACATCTAAACCCTATATATATATACCCAACCCTCACAAACCCTAACCCTAACCCTAATTTTCCCTCTCCAATTCTCAACCTCCCTTACTCTTTCCCTCTCCTTGCGGCTGCAACCCGACCCCATCCACACCAGGCCGAGCACCCTATCCCGGCCTGCAACCCACTCCGAAAGCCCCCACACACCCTATCCCGGCCGGCCACCCACTCCGGCAACACCTACAAAACCCGAGCCCTCCTTTCCTCCCCTTGCCGACCCTTCTACACACCACCATCGGCATCCTCTTGCACCATATATTCCATTACTCTCTTCGTGGTGTTCTCAAGTGGTCGCTAGCCATTTTGATCTCTCTTGCTTTGTGGAGTTTCGTTCATGTGGAGATTTTCGAGCTAGTTGCTTGGATTCGCGGATTAGCGGATTTTCGTTTGTGGATTTTGCTTCTATTCGTGTTTGCATCGTTCTTCATCCCCAAATTAAGACAAGTAAATTGTACTCCAATTCATTTGTTTGATACAAGTCTCAAAGTTTACCTATAGTGTAGTTGGGTCTAGAGACGACTATTGTTTGTAATTTGCTTGATGGGTTTTGTCTCTATTGTGAAAAATTGATCATAGATGACTCACGACATAATTTGGACATGATTTAACCTAGGATTTGCCTTTCTTGATTTAGATCGTGTATGTGAGACTTGTGTGTGAAATTGTGTTTTGGGTTGAGACCCATGTGATAATTTCGGTGTGGACATGTTAATAACCCTAAATCATGATGTTTAGACACTTGGTAGACTTTATTTCAAATTTGGATGTGTTTGGATCAATTTTCTTGAATATACGATGATTTTGTTTTCAGGGGAAAAATCTGTATTTTTGGCACTGTTCTGTTTTGTTTACTTTTTTCGACTGGGTTAATATCAGTGTCTTGATTTCAGTATAAAACATGAATTTTAGATAATTTCATCTACTTTCAAACCCCTCTGACCTTGCTTGATTTTGATTTAGTATGACTGAGTTATGGCTGTTTTAGTACAGAGGTGTTGATCATTTCCAGATTCTGTGTTTCGGTAATTTTGATAATAAACTATTTTCAAGAACCATGCTATACATATTATTTTGATCCAAAACATTGGTCAGTGTTTCTTTATTAAGTTAGGGATTACCCAAAACTTTGGTGAATTTTATTGATAAGTTTTATGTGTTGTTTCATGCTCGTTTCTAAAATCTATGCTTGCTGTATTTTGCTCGCTGTTCTGTAAAGAACCCTGTTTTCACTATGATTCCTTTTACTGTATGAAAAATGTTTGTGAATTGTGAAAGTTAGTATATTCTATCTATTTTCATATCGCTTTGGCGGAATTGGATTTCGTTTCACTGGTTGCGAGATATCTTAGTTTTCGTACAGCAGTGTTGGGATTTCCAGATTTGCTAAACTATGATTTCCAGATATGCCGGGGTTAAGGGAAGATCTAGTAGTGAAAAATATGGAAACGTGTACTTGAAGAAAACTAGTGTTCCGTACTGTTATTGTTACTGTTACTTTTCTACTACTGTTATTGTTACTGTTACTTTACTGCTACTGTTACTGTTACTGATATCTGAGTACACTGCCCCATCATGGTCCACTATGAAATCTAAAAGCGAAACTGTTTGTTGTAGCAACCATGTAGTAAAAATCGGGATGCATGAAGTGCTACCTAGCTAGTAATACACACAAGACTGTAAGAACATAAAACTGATACTGTTAGACTGAATACTGTCAGACTGAATACTGTCAGACTGATACTGTTAGACTGAGACTATTGGACTGTTACTGATCTACTGTTATCCTGAATCACTGATATACCGAGCTTACTGTTACTAGACACTGTTAGTTGCCATATAACACTGCATTTGACATAAAACATCTGTACTGTTAGTATACCAGGCTAGTTGACTTTGCCTGACTGGTTTCCGTTAGATATTACTGTTGATGCATTATTCCATGCTGTTAGTTAGTTTTCTCATGTGCTTGTATCCTACATTATTTGTGACCCGTAACTTGCAATTGACGGGTACTTGTTTTTTTTTTCCTTCTCCTGTAAATTTACTAATTGCAGATCAAGTTGGACGACTGCCAGATGGTATTGGCGATATGATGTATTAGTGCTGGAGATTCTACTTTATTATTATTATTATTATTGCTTGAACTTGAATAAAAGTGTAGTTGATTTCTTGAATATTTACTTTGTATTTGGGCGATGTGACCCAGGATATTTGATTTTTCCAGACTCTGACTTATTGGAAAATATTGTATTTTGTTTCAAGTAAATTTCTGTTGATATCTTGTTTCAATTATGCATGTTGGTTGATACTTTTGCTTCCGACTCTGATTATTTTGTGAGATAGTGTAAAGATTCTTGAACATCTTATGGATGATGAAAATCATTTGCTAGACTTTTGTTATGTATCCGTATTCCGTACTCTTTTTGGGAAGCGGGGCGTGACATATAATTTCTCTAGACCTTTCAAATTCCATTTAAAAAAATTCTGGTTGCAAGACCAAATCTTCGTCAATCTTATCTTAGAGTGCCTCTCCTCGATCACGGGCTCCTCCGGGCTTGGACGTATCCTAATCAAGCTTCACGCTATTAAGTACGGTTGTAAAATCTGGCGGAAAGAGAGATTTTCTTATGCAAATTTCCTTTAAAATGTTTTCCTGTCTTCCATTGATTCCATTGATAAACTTGAGGAACTTGGTCCTATTTCGGAATCCCTTCGTTCCGAACGTGCGTCTTGTAAAAGAGAATATGCGTCCATTCTACACAAAGACCATATTAAATGGGTCCAGCGGGCTAAGTTTCGTTGGCTGAAGGAGGGGGATGGAAACACCTCTTTCTTCCATAACTTCGCTTCGCATCGTTAGCAATGCAATCGTATTTTCTCTATTATAGACAATGGTGACGATCTCACCACCGATCATGATATTCATGCTACTTTCCTTCGTTTCTTTAACGATTTTTTGGGATCTCAGAAACATCGATCCATTCACCTTGACTGGACAAAATTGTATAGTCAGCAGTCGCATGATCTTTCTAGGTTGGAAGAACCTTTTTCCTTAAAAGGGATCAAGTCTGTGGTGTTCGCTCTTAAAAGTGATTCCACTCCTGGCCCAGATGGGTTTCTAACCTTTTTCTTCCAACGATTTGGGGATTCTCTTAAAGACGACCTTTTCAAGATGTTTTCTGATTTACACCAAGGAACCTTCTCTTTTGAAAGGATCAACTACGCGCACATCATTCTTATCCTCAAATTCTTGGGAGCCAACTCGGTCTCCAACTTTTGACCGATTAGCTTGCTTAACATGACCTTCAAGATTATTATAAAAGTTCTTTCCAACTGTCTAAGTGCTATTATCTCTCCTATGATTGACCCGGCCCAATCGGGCTTTATTAAAGATCATTTTATCTTGGATAGTGTGGCTTCGGCACAAGAAATCATTTCCGAATGTCATAGATCCAATTCCGAGGGTATCCTGCTGAAACTAGATTTCCAAAAAGCATATGATAACATTAGTTGGGATTTCCTCTTTGAGACCCTCTTTCATCGTGGCTTTGGTCCGAAATGAATCACCGGGATTAAATTCAGTCTTTTTGCGGGCACCTCTTCCATTATCATTAATGGATCGGAAGGTCACAAGTTCTGGTGTAAGCGTGGTCTTCGCCAGGGTGATCTGATTTCCTCCATCTTATTTTCTCTAGTGGTCGATGTGTTCAGTAAGTTGCCCCGCAATGCTTGGGAGGCTAATGTCATCAAAGGCCTTGGGGGTTCGTAAGGCTACCGTGGTGTGCTGAACCTCCAATATGCCGACGATACTATCATTTTTGCCAAACCCAAGGGATGCACCTTATGTAACCTGAAGTTACTTATTTAAATCTTTGAAAGTGCCTCTGGTTTACCAATTAATTTTCAAAAATCTTCGGTTCTTTGGCTTGGGGGGTCTCAAAACCGTCAAGTGAAAATTGCTCACTTCTTTAACTGTGCTTCAGGCTTCGTTCTTATCAATATCTCGGTATTCCCTTGAGATGGGGGAAGCTTCATAAATCGGATTGGATGCCGATGATTGAAAAAGTTGAGTCGAGGCTTAACTTTTGGTCGGGTAAGCACCTGTCGCGCGGAGGCAGACTCATTCTTGTTAACTCTTCATCTCCTCTATTCCATTATATATGATGTCCTTCTTTTATGTCCCGGCTTGGGTTATTAAGAGGATTGATTAGATCAAAAGAAATTTCTTCTGGTCGGGTGCTGATGCCTATAGAGCTGTCACTCACCTTTGTAACTGGAAGGTGATTTGCACTGCTAAGGCAGCAGGCGATGTAGCGCCCCGAATTTCTAATAAGATATCTTAGAAAATACGTGGCACAATCCCAGCATCAACTTCAATGCAATAGTACACATAGCTCAAAACACAAATAATTTTCTTTTATTACAACATTCTTTTTCAAATGCAGCGGACATACAAACACCTTGAATTAAAAACATTCTTTTTACAACACTTCTCTTTACAAAATTACACAAGGCTTTATTACATTACTTATAATCTCCAAAGCTAACTCAAGCGTGCAAACCCCCAAACTCTAAGCAACAACCTGCAACACATGAGGCTAGAGTTGAACCCTAACCCCCAAAACTAACGGGGTCAGCCATAAATGGTGTGAGTGATATAAACAAACAAACAACATAATTAAACAATAAACATGGTTTCTTAAACAACAAGCACTGAACGAGAGAAACATATACTAAACATGTATTGTGAAGTAAGGAAAGACAGGAAAACATGAAAACATCAGGTATAGCTTAACTAAGTGTCAGAAGAATCCTTCTCAAACAATTACAGCTCAACTGTGTAGTACAGTCGACTGCTTAATGGGCCAGTCGACTGTTCGCTGCCAATATTCGGTTATTGGTCATTCTCAATGCCACAGGTCGGATACCCGGTTATCAGTCACTCACAACACTGCAGATTGGATACCCGGTTATCAACCACTAACAGTGATTCCCAACACCGCAGAGTATACCCAACCCCAGAGCTCAATGACTCCCAATACCGCAGAATATATCCATCTACAAACACTAACAATACCATAGATCGGATACCCGGTTATCAGTCACCCACAACATTGCAGATTGGATACCCGGTTATCAACCACTAACAGTGATTCCCAACACCGCAGAGTATACCCAACCCCAGAGCTCAATGACTCCCAATACCGTAGAATATATCCATCTACAAACACTAACAATACCATAGATCGGATACCCGGTTATCAGTCACTCACAACACTGCAGATTGGATACCCGGTTATCAGCCACTAATAGTGATTCCCAACACCGCAGAGTATACCCAACCCCAGAGCTCAATGACTCCCAATACCGTAGAATATATCCATCTACAAACACTAACAATACCATAGATCGGATACCCGGTTATCAGTCACTCACAACACTGCAGATTGGATACCCGGTTATCAACCACTAATAGTGATTCCCAACACCGCAGAATATACCCAACCCCAGAGCTCAATGACTCCCAATACCGCAGAATATATCCATCTACAAACACTAACAAACTTGAAAGGACATTCATGTGAAAAACTCATCAGCACCAGTCGACTTATACTGTAGTAAGTCGACTGCCCCGAGAACCAATATCCAAGATTATAACAAGTACTATAAGTCGACTTAAGAAACCATCAGTCGACTTACCCGAGACAATTTCCAATAATTCTCACGAAAATATTCTTAGTACTAACAGTCGACTTAAGGGGTCATAGGTCGACTGTCCAGGAAAGAAACTAAACTTGCAGAATAAATCTTGAGCATACCGGTCGACTGTAAGAGGGATTCAGTCGACTGTCCAGATCGTATTTTTAAGAATTTAAAGACACAGCAGTAGGGTCGTACCAGTCGACTGTCGACCTACAGTTTCATGATTTAAGTCTGAATACAATAATCAAAACTGAAGTTTTTCTAAGGACTCATTGCTTATGAAATTAATTCGTATTCAGGCAAAATGACAATTCTCAAATATTCTTCATTATGGACACATTACTCAATCATACAATATCTCAAAACTCAATTCTCATGTTTTAAATTCCTAATTCTTTCATTAGGGTTGCTCGATACTGAATTTCTTTACAACTCAAAACCAAAATCTGATTTGTAATCGCGAGATCCAGATGTTCATCTATCCAATCCCTTATTGTCATAATCATACTCAAATCTTAACATGCTTTCAAGCAATAAAGAATTCATTAATCAAGATCTACTAAACGTTCATAGATTTCACATAAATAATACAACATTAACCATTGTATCATTCTCATACAAAATACACTAAATAAACAAGCATGTCAAACAAGCAACAAACAATCATTCACATAAACCAAATCACAAAAACAAAGTTCATATCACTCACCTTTGAATTGAAGATCCAACGAACAAGTCTTACTTTTGTGAGATCCAAATCTCCCTCTTTAATCACCAAGAAAATAACAATATAATGAAACCTGAGCTGTGCAGCAAAAGACGGCTGCACACTCTCTTTTATAGGCCGGAAATACTGTTTTTAGGGTTTAGAAATGCATTTGCAAAATAGTCCTTCCAAAACATAACTTTACCTATATAGTTCTATTCTTGGAAACCCAATAAAAACCATTTAAATTAGGATTTAAAAGTAAAATACACTCATTAATATCAACCGGTACTGTTCAAAATGTCCAGAAAATAGATTTTGCATTTTAACCCTTAAAATGTCAAATTTGCAAAAAGGTCCTTCTTTTCTCAAAAATTGCAAATAGGCCCAATTAATTTCAGAAAAATCTGGAAAAATAATAAATAAATTCCAAATATTAAATAATGATTTTTCATGAAGAAAACTTGACTTTCAAACTTCTCAAGAATGCATTTGCACGTGTTCTGCACGTGTAACAAGATAAATCTTTTAGAAAATATTCATTAAATCTCTAGAAAATCATTTAAATTCATTTTCAAATCTTTTAAAATAATATTTGAAAATACGGGGTTCTACAGGCGGTCTTGGGGTTCTCACCCTCAGACACCAAAATTTGGCGCTCCTGGGTAAATGGTTATGGAGAATCCTAAAAAATGATCAATTACCTTGGGCTCACCTTATCTTTCTTAAATGCCACACTCAACATCGGGTTTGGGATTTTCACCTTTCTCTTTTCCGTAAGGCCTCTCAATTTTGGAAGGGAGTCTGGAAAGCAGCCAGCCCTTTCCGTTGTGGCATATCCCATGAGTGCGCTGATGGCACTAAGACAAAATTTTGGAACGATCTATGGTTCAGTAATATGAAGCTTGCGGTGGCCTTCCCGTCACTCTTCCATATGGCCTCGAACCCTTTGGCCACGGTTGCAGACTATGTTACTATCATCAACAACCAAAACTTCTGGTCCATACCCTTCTGTACTACTCTCCCTTCTCCTCTAGTGTATGAACTTCATGAGCTCTTTGTCAGGCTCAACCTTTATACCTGGCATCCTACTAATGATGTCAAATGGCGTTGGACCAGTTCTGGTTCCTACTCAGTTAAATCCTTCTACAATTTCCGTAATTTCGGGGGTATCTTATCCAAGCGTGCTAAGCCCTTATGGAGTAGTTGCGCTCCTCTGAAATCTAAAATCCTCACATGGCTTGTGATTAACAACAAGCTTCTCACCGTTGAGGTTCTGAATAAAAGAAACCTGGCTTTAGGTCAATTATGCACTTTGTGCTCTTCAGCTCTCGAGGATGCCAATCACCTTTTTCTCCATTGCAACTTTGTTCAACTGTTGTGGATGATTTCTGTTCTAGCCTGGCAAGTACCTTCTCTATCCCCAACGAATTTTCGTCCTGTTGGATGACTCAATCTCTTAGGAAAGAGTTCCGCAAATCTTGGGCCCTTTCCATTATGGCTATCAATTGGGTGGTTTGGTCGGAACGGTATTTTTGCTATCACTTTTGCTACGATGGATAATATTATTGATGACTTTCTATTTTTCACCAAATTTTGGTGTTCCAATTTATCGCATGATAAAGTGGAAGCCTTACATTTAGGTCGCCTGGATGAGGTGACCTGTTTTTTTCGTTCTACAAATATTCTGTCCATTTAGCTATGTTCTAGTCTAATTTGGTTTCTTTTCTTGATGTCTTCTTTGCAGAACTGATATGGTAGTGGCTTTTCCTAGCCTCTCACTCAGGAGATTTTTTTGTCTCCTTTTGGTCGATGGCGTTGGGCTCTGATTGCCTCCTCACTTCTCTTTTGTACTGGACTTGTATATTTTGTTATTAGTTCTATTTTTTAGTTGTGGAAGAAGCTTCTTCCTTTTTGTTGCACTGGTTGGTGGTTCCTATCTTAATGGCTGATGTTGATTGTCTATTTCCCTTTGAGGCCATTGTTCTATTTTCGTTAGCTGTTGGCTGGTCCTTACTTTTGTTTTGGTAGCTGTATTGCTCTAGTGTTGGTTTATTTGTTGTGAGGCCTTTAGCTTGGCATGGCCTTTGCTGGCTTGGTATATTTGTGGCCCTTGCTAGAGGTTGATAGCTTTTAGTCTGGCCTTGGTTGGCGGTTGCTGTCCCGGCTGTGTTTCGTCGAAAGTATTTTTTTTGATGGATGATGTTCCAGGCTGTGTTTTTGGTGGATAGCTTGTCGCTTCGTGTGATCTATTCTTTTTGAGCATTTCTCTGGCTTTTTAGCCGGTTGTTTCTTTCCTTCTCTTTGTTGCGGGCCAGTAGATAGCTCTCTTTGGAGGCTTCTTTGGCAGTGAGCCTCCCTCCGGAGGGTACATCGTGTTTCTTCTCTGCTCTCCGACCCTGTGTCTGGACTGGTTAGCTTTGTAGTTAGGTTGGTGTGTCTGGCAGGATCTCATCGTGTCGTTGGGCTGTTTTTGAGCTCTTTCGCCCCCCTGGGGCTTAGTGATATTAGCGTCTGCTTTGCTTTGGTGCTGCTTTCTCCGTTTTCTTTCTCGCGCTCTCGTAGCTATGGCTGCTGTTTAGCTGGTTTGCGGCGTTACTTTCGTTGCGCCCCTACCGTTAAGGTGCCCCTTCGCGGTGCGTTGCCGTTTTTTCAACCCGCAATCTTGGTCGGCTGTCGCTGTTGGTTGCTTTTGCTCCTTTGCGTATTTTGGTTTAGTGGTTTGCATGGACAATGTACTCTATTGCTTTTGTTTTCCTGTTTTTACTGTGTTGTCTTGTTATGTTATTTTACTTTTCGTAAAATTGTTGCTGCTTGTATTTACTTTTTCAATTTATATATTGGGCTGAAATTTTTCGATTCCATCCGTGTTATCAAAAAAAAATTAGAGATTAAAGATTTTTGTGGGCTTTAAAAGCAATTTTGGGCCCATGGATTTTTTATAAAATAATATAAAATGTTATACATAAAGTGAGAAGAAAAATGTACATTACTCAGAAAATTTTAGAAATAAAATGCACATAAAGTTTTACGTGTGATGCACATAAAAAATATTAAAATTAATTTGGGAGAACGAAAACAATCAAAATACAAAACATGTAATACATAAAGATCGAAAATTGATATTTGAGTTGGCTAAAATAGGATAAGAATGGATTTCAAGAAGACGGGAAATGTATAAATAGTCGAAATAAAATATGTATGACATTTATATAAAAATACGTTACTAATATTATTCGTAACAGTACAAAATATACGTGCGTAATACACACGGACCAAAATTGTCAAAATCAATTTTGCAGGGTGTTAGGGTGTTACAGAAGTAGTTGAACCGCTAAAACCTGAGTTGCTTCTGAGGATACTGTCTCCTCACCATCATACTAATTCTTGTAGCAAGTGTTTCCCTGCATAAAAACATAAAAAAACGTTACACCTTTCGTCAAGGAGCTCATTCTCTCTCTCTTTCTTAGAGGAACACTTTAAACATCTCCACTGAACATGTCTCTCTCTCTTTCTCTCTCTGTCTCACAGAGAACAATTTTGACATCCCCGATTAACATGTATGGAGTATACAGTAGCCTTAATAGTTCTGTGGATAAAGCAACAATCAACAACCATAACAAAACATTCATCCCAAAATTTGGGGTTACATATAAAGCAAAGATCAGGAGGAGAGAAATATCAAACATTCTAAGAAGACATATATGCAAGAACACTCGAGTCGAAAAAATTAAAAAAATAATAAATATAAACTACCAACAGTGTTAATTTGATTAATCAAAAAGACAATTCCGGAATATTCACAAAAAAGAAGAAAACATTCCAGAAAATTATACATTGAAATAGATCACTTAAACAAATTTGGACATATATAATAACGGGCTCTTGCCAGAGCATACCACATTCATGTATCTAAACCTAAGTTTGCAACAATGAGTAGCATAATGAAATAAAAAGCTGAACAAAAGAATACAGGTACAGGTAAAGGTACAACAAAAATAAGAATATCATCATTGAAACTGTAGTTCCCTGAACGATAACGAGTACAAGCTCATAATACAAGAAACGGCAAATGATGCTCTACACTTCAGCCACTGACACATAATACACAGATTAGTGCAAAATATAGAACCTAATCAAGATAACACATAAATGTAGTAAACACCATGGATCATCAAGTTTAAACAAACTGAAACCAGAGCAAACATAAGAAGACAAGAATACAAACATCTTCACAAAAAGAAAATGTAATTAAAACTTTAAAACATCCTCAGAGTTTCAGAGAAACATTCTTACACAACACTACTGACTCGTGCACAAAAGATGATGATCACATTACATACATACACAATCACCGAAATTCATACACAGATTGCGTCTCCTTAAAACTAAAATGCTCATAATATTTGATAAATGTCATACACAGATGATGGCTATCTAAAACTAAACAACTCAGAATTTAAATATTTGATAAAGCTCTGCCTCTGTTAAGTTCTGTTGGTTATCTGCTTGGGACTGATTTATGGGTTGAGCAACTATTGGTTCAGATGTTGGCCCACTCTCATGATCAGCCACTTCATCTGGTTGTGGCTTTGAAGTTATCCTCCTTCTAGTGCCTCCTCGACCTCGCGGAATAATGACTTTTCCACGCCTCCCTCCAGTAGCAGATCTCCCTCTTGATCCTCTGCCTCTTCCGCCTCTACCTCTTCCAGTACTACATTATAAACATTTTGATTTGCAATTAAATAATGCATAGTACTTCCAGTAGTAAGTAAATTAATTATGTATTATACCTATCAGCAGTCTGAGGATTTCCTAAGCCTCCTAGTGTCTCTGATACAGTTCCCCCTCCGGCCCTACAAAAATCATAACATGACAATTAGTTATCATGTAAAATGATTATTTATGATTTGAAATCAATTGTTCTACTTATTCAGATTCATTTTGAGTTAAATTATTCATAATTAAAATTGACATAAAAGGAATAAAGTTAACAGATGAAAGACGATCTTACCCATCAACAAACAGAAGATTCCCTTCTTTTGGTACAGCTTCTTGTGTATCAGTTATTCGCTGCTCAGTAGAAGCTCCATTAGCCTCCACCCCAACTCGACCTGCTCCGTTCTCTCCCCTAGATGCTCCACCAGTCAGGGCTGCCATCCTCCAATGCTAAAATGGATAGAACAAAAAAACTATGATCAGTCTAACTTTTCCATTGTAAATGAAGTATCAATAACTTCTAGGCTCCCATTCCTTCAAGGAAAAGAAAGGGATTCATTTTGTGAACCCCAAGGCTGGGAGGCTTTGTTATTGTTGTTTTTGTTATCAACTGCTTAAACAAAAGAAAAGGTAAACCCCTTGCACAATAGTGACCGAGTGAGCTCAAGTTCTGTTGAATTTCATAGTCTACAGAGGACATGTTGAATGGTCACAAGGAATTAAAGTGAGGGTCAATGACCAATACTGAATTTAAACTCCAAAGCATAAAGGACTTTCTTTCGCATTGACATGTCCATAACAAAGATTTTAGAGCAAATTTCAGGTCAATGATAAGCTTTTGGGGTTTAGGTTTGTCGGTCAATATATTTTTATGTGACTTACAACATTCCTCATCCAAACAGAACTAATCGCACACCCTCACAATTTTAGTTTGAAGGGGTTAACTCCAATAACTAATAGAACATGGGTCTTCCTACCCAAAAAAAAACTCTTTAAGCTACAAGGGAGAATTCTATGATTTAAACAAAAAGAGAGTAACATAAGCTCCATCTTCACATCTAATAAAGTTCTCATGGTTTCTTTGATATTTGATTTCCTATACAAGGAAATCAGATCGTTCAATGTTGTGTAGAGAACAAGATAACAATAATGGAAAGGAAACCACATCAGCAAGTTGTTTTCAACACATTCTTATCGGGCAATATTTGTTCAAGTAATCCAGGAGAGAAGTGTGACATAAATTCATCAGTAGCTTTTAACAACACAAACTATCATGGACTCAACTTTGGATTATCTTATCAAAGCAGAGGCCAATTTAACATATGAAAACTCATAGTTTCAGAGAAAAATGATAGGAATCCAGGACAAGCTAACCATCAAGGGCATTTTTGGCTTCAATTTGAAGTGACTAAAAACGATAAAGCTTCAAAAATGAGAATTTAACATAGTTCTTTGAACATCTCATGAATCACCACAGTGGGTATACTCCACATATTAGAAACTACGATGTAGATAACAATTGATGAAGTATATAGGATTTGGTAGTAGCAACTGGCAAGCACAGGTTTAGATATATTTAAAAAAAAATCTAACACTGGGAAATCAATTTTATAATTTTTATAGAAACACTACAATGAAATTGAGAATGTGAACAAAACTAGGTCAAATAAAATTGTCAACATATAGTAAATTGTGATCAATTTGTTCTTTTCAATAATAACAGAATAAAACAAAGAAGGAGAGGATGTTAGATGACCAAAATGGTTACGGAATTTTGATCCATCAGCAGAAACTAGCAATGCTTATAATTTAATTTACAGAGAGGAGCACTTCATGAGGGAAAAAACAATGACATATAATGATCTATTCAGTAGAAGTACTGAAAATTATGAAAGAATATAGAAAATATGGAACTTCCTGAGAAAACATATTAATGAGGGGACAATAATAATTGGTTATTGCCCATACCCTAATAACAAACAATGAACATCATCAACTATTATATACATTTTAACATTATATAAAAACTACTAATGCAACTACAGTTAATTGTAAAGACATAACACAGAGATCGCAAAAGACAATAAAGATACATAATTAATATATAACACAACTAGAACTTTCTCAGTAAAGGTAATGAGCAAAGATATTTAATATGCAACTTTTCTCATTCCTACGATACCGCTTTCTATTTCACATAAAACCGGCTAAAAATCTGATTTCACCACAAGACTTCAACCCGTTGCTCCATTTTGGCCAACTTGCGTTTTTAAAAAGAAAACTGCAATGAAAGATGGTAGCTACCCAACATCTACAATGAAAGATTTTACAAATTTCTCTTTGATGAAAGATGCCAGAATTTAGATGCTCCAAAGTTCAAACATGTATTCACTAATTAAAAGTAGCCTACTAGCATGTCTTCGCAATTGTAAATTCCCGCTAGTTCCAATTTATGTTGCTTCCAAACCAGCCACCCTAAGAATACCAAAATTGTTAAAACAGCCATAGTTGTAAAATGTCCGCTAAAACCTTCGTTTTTAGTCCTCCCTCCCGCTTACAGTTTCTAAATTGCTATTGCCCCGCTTCTAAATTTACATTAAAATTTGTCCTTAAAATTTTGTTATATAATTGTTTTATAAATCTCTAGTGTTAATTAAATAACTTCCTTTATTAAGTCTAACCACGAAGCACAAACACTTGTATTTGTTAGTCACGTCGTATCACTTAGACAAATTTAACACAACACTAGCTATTTTAGTGTGGTCTCTCAAATTTAATGCAACGTGTCACATAGTGTTTGTGTCAGTGTGTCCATGCTTCTTAAAGTACAACTTTAGTATGTGTTCCGTTATTCTTAAGACTGTTTACTCTAAAATAGTCTTGGTGCTCTTTGCCGTGAAAGCCCTACCTTCTTTCCAATGGTAAGTAACAATAATCTTTCTTCCAAACTAGTAAAAACAAAGCCACATTACCTCTAACGCACCTCTCACCACCACCCGAGCCTCTGACGCCCTATGCAGGAACATTGAAATCTCATCCACCCTAAACCTCCTAATCAACTCACACCCATCATACAACCTCCTCCTTAAAGAAAACCCTCCCCCTTCCTCCTCCTCCTCCTCCTCCTCCAAAACCGCCCCGCTCGCCCCTTGCCCTTCCCCAAACCCCGACACCATCTCCACCCACCCATACAACTCCACCGCCCACACCTCCCCCCTCTTCGGATAAATTTTATAAATAATCTGGTCCACCCCCTCCCCCTCTTCCATCTCAAAACACACTCTATGACTAAACAAGCCCATGTCAATCACCTCAGTGGAGCCGGCGACCCGGAATACACCACATGCAGCGTCGGGGGAGGAGGGGTTGAGCAAGGGGGTGGCCACGACGAGGGGCTGGGAGGGGACGAGGCGCTCGATGCGGGCGTAGAGGAGGTGGGGGTCGCCCGGGGAGCGGCGGAAGGCCCAGATCTCGCGGAGGGGCTTGTGCTTGGCTTTGGGACGGGGTTGTTGCGGGGTGGTTGGCGATTGGGGTTGGAGTTGGAGCCCGGGTTCTTGAATTTTG